>PVHP010034881.1:0-18826 GCA_004024765.1 Zapus hudsonius
TTTTTTTTTTTTTGGATGCAAGTATTTGGAAGGAAATAGACATGAAAAGGGCAAAGTACCTTCTCATTGCTTATAACCAGTGGGATTTTTAAATGTGTGTATTGTATGTGTGGATGTGTATGTATGTGTGTGAGTGTGTGCCATGGGGCACGGACAGAGGATGCAAATACAACCACAGGGCACTTTTCCCCTCACCTTTTTGAGACTAGTATAACTGGCCAGCGAGCTTCCAAACTCTCCCGCCTCTGTCTCCTGTGCACACTGGGATTACAGGTGCATGCACCAGTTTGCATCAGGCTCTATGTGGACGCTAGGGAATAGAACTCGAGCCAGCAGTCTTCTAAACAAGTGCCTTTAACTGCTGAGGCCTCTGCTCTCTCTGCCCTGGGACTCCTCTTCTGAAGGCATGTGATGGATATGGTGGGTTTGTTAATGTCTAGATAACCAGTAAGGTGTTTTTTTTTTTTTAACCCATCTAAAAAGCCTGGCGTGGTGGCACATGTCTTGAATCCCAGCACTCAGGAGGCAGAAGTAGGAGGAGAGCTGTGAGTTCAAGGCCAGCCTGGAACTACACAGTGAGTTACAGGTCAGCCTGGGCTACAGTGAGACCCTACCTCGAAAACAAACAAAAATAAATAAATAAATACCTATGCAGACATGGGTGTCCCTTTAAAAGCCTACTTCCTCTCTACTAGCCAATCCAGTCCACTGGATATGTTCTTTGCTCTACCTGTCACAGGACTTAACCTAGGGTGTCACTTGTCTGTAGGTGCCATGATGTCCCAAAGTGGGGAAGGGCACCATCTACGGAGCTGACCCCTACAAAGGTACCCACCAAAGCGGGCAAACTACTGTGTGGCAGGAGAAAGCAGACCTTGTTAAATAGTTCTTTCCCACCTCCTTTATGCTCTCCAGGAAACCAAGAAAACCAACCCCAGAAGCAGATAATCTAGGCTACTTGATAAATCCATGCCCCCATGTGGGTCTTCAGTGAAGGAGACAGAGAAAAACTTCAAAAAAACACTCCAATCAAGGTTGTAGGAAAAGACTGGAACTGTCCCCATTTACACTTCTGTCTTCCACATCTACTACTTGGAAAATTCTCTCTCTCTCTCTCTCTCTCTCTCTCTCTCTCTCTCTCTCTCTCTCTCTCTCTCTCTCTCTCTCAGCACCACACATACTCACCAGCAGCCAAGAGCTCTTGCCTATGGAGGCCAAATATACCATTCCCTCACTCTTTAGCCTGGTCTTGTTTTGAACCAAAGCCTCTGAGTAATTCTAGAACTTTCTGGGCTTTGACAAGCCTCAGGTCCTGCTCCCCTGTGTGCCTGGGGTTATAGATGTGCATGGCTGTGCCCAACTCCTTTTTAAGGGCTCTGAAGATTTGAACTCCGACAGCCTCAGGCCTCTGGACCTCATGTTTGTGTGGGAAGCACACTAACTACTGAGCCATCTCTGCAGCTTGCTCCCTTGACGTCTTTAGTCAGAAGAATTCTTCCATCTGAAGAGACTCATATCTTATGTAATCCAAACTCCCTTTCATCACACCACTTAATGTAGCGGAATTTAATTTGGGAGGAAAAAACTGTATTGCTTTCTTGATATTACAGTGTTCATTAAACAATAGCACATTCTTTTTCCTGTGTGGAAGGATGGTGATTTACTTTATAACGAAATAAAAAAAATAATAAAAGACCAGAGTGCCTATAAGGTTCTGGTTGGCTTAAATCTTTTTGTTACTTGTTCTTGTGCCAGGAAGTCAAGGTCAGGTTCGCTTTTCTAGAAAGACAAATGTGAAAGGTTCAGGTCCACTTGAAGCCATTCTGTGATATGAAATGATGGTTGAAAAACCGAATACATTTCAGGATGAGCCACAAGTTGATAGTTTTCTCAACAGCATTTGATCTTGACTGACCCTGGTTCGGCTTTTCCTCTGAAATTTGGGACACCATACTGAACCTTTGATAACGTGGAGCTGCTGAGTTGCTTACCAAGTTCATTTCCACTAGAAACAAATTGTGGAGCTGGGGGTGGGGCTCAGTTGGTAGAGTGCTTGCCTAGTGTGCAGGAAGCTCTAAGGTTTGATCCCCAACACTACATAAACTAAACATGGTGGTACACACCTATAATCCCAGCACTCTGGGGGTAGAAGCAAGAGAATCAGAAATTCAAGGTCATCCGTGCCTATGTAATAAGTTTGAGGCCAGCTAGAATAGATGAGACTGTGTCCCCCCCAAAAAATGAGTGAATGAATGAATGAATGAATGGACAAATTGTGAGTGTGCGTTTTCCTCCTGCACACCTCCTCCCCTAGTCTTGGGCTAACTCACCACCACCTGCTTTAAGTCTGAGCTGAGATGCAAAAAGACTTCCTTGCTAAAGCAAAAATGGCCTTTGAAGGCTTCCTTAAGTGGTCTCTCTATTAGTCAGCTATTGCCACAATAATGTCACATAACAAAGTACCCCAGACAATGGCTACCTTGCCACCACATGTATTTTTGTCACTCTCATTTCTAACTGGCTGGCTCGGTTCCAGGCTGTGGGCTGACTTCAGGTCTGCTCACAAGTCCCTTCATCAGGCAGAAAATGAAGCAATTACATGGACATTCTCACTTCATAGTGGGTCACTGGATCATAGGACAATGATGGCTTGAATATATGGTTCGTGGGGTTGAACTTTTTCCACAGCTGGTGATACTATTTGGGGAGATTATGGAACCTTTGAGAAATAGGGCCTGGATAGTTGTGGTGGTTTGAATCAGATGGACCCCCCCCAAAAAAAAACTTATGTGTTCTGAATGCTTAGTCCCCAGCTGATGGCAGTTTGGGAGGTGCAACCTTGCTGTAGAAGACATGCTTTGGGGGGTGAGCTTAGGGGAGCTTTGGAGAGCCAGCTTCCCCTTGCCAGAGCTCATTTTACTCTCCTGCTGCTGTGTTCCACCTGCTGTGGCAGACTGTGATGTCCAGCCTCTGCTCATGCCATGCTTTCCCCTGCCATCATGGAGCTTCCCTGAGAGCCTGTAAACCAAAATAAAAACCTCTCCTCCCATCAGCTGCTTTGGATCATGTGCTTTGTTCCAGCAACATGAGCTGAACTGCAACACTGGCTGATATAGGCCTTGAGAGTTATAATCTGGCTGTGCTTCTAGCGAAAACTCTCTGCTTCCTGATCCACCAAGATGTGAACAATCAGAGCCACAAAACCTACAGCCATGGACAGAAGCTGCTCCCTCCGCCACGCCTTCTCCACCATGATGGATGGCAACCTCTGAACTGTGAGCCAAAATAAATCCTTCCTCCCTTAAGTATTCTTTCACCTAATACAGAAAGCATCCCCAATCACCCAAACCCAACTTGGTCTCTAGGTCACACTGCTAACAATTGACCAGCCAAAGGAAGTCACACAGCCTGGGGACTGAATATACAGTGATTTTAGGTGTATCCTTGTGTCTCTTTGGAATATATGCTTAGGTTACCCTCTTGCCTGGCTGTGGGCCTGGATATGAGCCTCAGGATGAGTCTGACCACTTGGACACTGGCTGCTTTCTAGCTTCCAAGGAATTTTCCGGGATGTTGGCCAGAGTGCAATGTTGGAGCAGAGAGAGAAGACTGAAATCTGATCAGGTGTGACAAGGACAGTAAAGAAGCGATTTTTGCCTGTCTGCTGTTGCTGTCATTGAATACCACAGGCCCGGTGACTTACAAAGAGAAAGCAGGTTTATTTAGCTGAGGCCTAGGGAGTTGAGGAGCATGGTTTTGGCACGTGGCATCACAACACAGCTGAAAGTACCAACTGATAAAATAGAGCAAGCTATCAACTCTGGTCCCGTGTGCATGTGTGAACTTATGTGTGTGCACATGTGTGTACGTGCGTATATGTGTGTATGTGCATGTGTGTGCTTGCATGCATGTGTGTGCGCATGCACTTGTGCATGAGTGTGTGTATATGTGAATGTGTGTGTTTGCATTTGTGTGAGCATGTGCATGTGTGTGTGTTTATATACACATATATGGATGGATTTGGGAGGAGGTCAGAGGACAACCATGGTTGTCATTCCTCAGGCATCATCTACCTTTCTTGAGACAGAGTCACTCATTGGACTGGAGCTCACCATTCAGGCTAGACCCCATTCAGTGAGCCCCAGGACTGCCCATCTCCCCAGGATGGCTGAGATTACAAGAACATGCCATCAAGCCTGGCTTTTCCTTTTTACTTTTAATTTTCAAATATCTATTTATTAATTTTATTTGAGAGAGAGAGACAGAGAAATAGAGTGAGTATGGCTGCCATAGGGCATCCTGTCACTATAAATGAACTCCAGACACATGCTCCATTTTTTTTTTGTATCTGGCTTTACATAAGTACTGAGGACTCGAACCCAGGCCATCAGACTTTGCAAGCAAGAGCCTTTGACTGCTGAGCCATCTCTCCAGCCCGAGCCTGCCTTTTGTTTTTTCCACATGGGTTCTCAGGCTCAAGCTCAGGTCTTCTTGCTTACAACACAAGCACTTCACTGGCTGAGCTCTCCCCAACCCTCAGGTCTGTCTTATAAAGCCATCCTGGGGTCTCTACCCTCGTGGCTTCATCTCACCCTCATGACCTCTCAGAGGCCCTCAACATCAGGGTTCCAGTCAGATTCCCTAACCTCGGCATCATCACATTGGCAACTGCATTTCAAACCCAAATCTGAGGGAGACACATTGCTCCGTGGTAGGGGATCTAGAGTGGGGAGGATGTGAAGATGAGCGCTGGTGTGAAGGAAGCAAGAGACAGATGAAGAAGCCATCTCTACCTTCCAGGCCAGAGGGACCCAGCGAGGAGAGAGTGAGGGTTGCACCTGCACCTGTCAGGCCTGGAAGAGGAACAGAGGCCAGGGAGGCAGGGGAGGTGGTGGGTTGCCCAGTGGGCTGCCCTTGACCATTCTCTTACCTAGGACTCTTGCAGGCCACGTGTGTTAGAAGAACCTACTGTACCACCTCAGGGTTGGGTCCCCAATTGCCCACGACAGTAATCATACCCTACCTATCCATCTCCTCACTCACCTCCAGGCCCGACTCATGCAGTGATGTCTAAGCCTCCTGTCCCAGCTCAGATCAGCCCTCTCTGTGTCTAGAAGCCACAAGCCATAACCTTCCAAATGACTTTACCTTCCCCATAAAAACAGAAGCCCACAAATTCTGTTTCACTTCAAAGTGACACAGAGCTCTCTGGAAAATGGCTCCCGTTGGTCTAAGCATCCTGATTTAGTTGTTTTGTGTGGACCTGGACAACAGAATGTTTTTAAAGCTCCTTAGATAAGCCAAGCTTGCTGCTACATGCTTGTATTCCCAGCATGTGGGAGGCTGAGGCAAGTGGATCAGGAGTTAGGGACAGCCTCAGCCACATAGAGAGTTCAAGGCCAGCCTGGGCTATATGAGGCTCCTTCTCAAAAATAACAACCAAGGGCTGGAGAGATGGCTTAGTGGTTAAGGCATTTGCCTGTAAAACAGAAGGACCTGAGTTCTATTCCCCAGGTACCCACATAAAGCCAGATGCACAAGATGATGCATGTGTCTGGAATTCATTTGCAGTTGCTGGAAGCCCTGGTACACCCATTCTCTCTCTATCTGCCTCTTTCTCCCTCTACTCTCTCAAATAAATAAATAAAATATTAAAAAATAACAACCAAACATCTCAGTTCATTTAAATGTGTTCCAGAGCTCCAGTCCCACAACCTGAAAACCTCACTGAGCCCAGCAAACTTTGAGACGAGTTCAGTGGTAATTTACAGCTCTGTTTTAGATCTGCAGAAGGGAATCCCAAGTTGAGTTTGTGCAGAGGAGTCTGAGATAGCCCAGTGGCCCTGAACAAGGAAATACAGAAGGTTGGACTGCTGGTGTGACTCAGTGGCTTGAAGAACTAGAAGGAGGGCCTGAGTTTGGACCCCCAGAGCACACATAAAAGCCAAGTATGGTGGCATGCACCTGTAACAGCTGGGGAGGTGGAGACAGGGGGGTCTCTAGGGCTCACTCGCTCCTTGGGGAGCTCTAGGCTCAGCGAGCAGGAAGCTGGGGGTGTGGTTAAGTCATAGAGCACTTGCTTTGCCTGCACAAGGTCCTTGTTTAATCCCAAGTGCCATCGAAATAATAAAAAGATAATACAAGTAATAATAATACAGGTCCCTCATTCCTTGTTCTGAAAGCCAAAAGTCTCCAAAACCTAAAAGATTTTTGTTGTTGTTTTGTTTTTAATGCTCAGTGGCAACAACCTGGACTGATTTGAACTCACAGACCCGGCTATATATAACCTTTCTTCATCTCACTGAGTGTGTATATCCATGCATTACACCAGAAAAACTAATACTGTGCTCAATTATAGGGCATTCTCCAGACCCTGCTGGGGATGTTATGTAATGCACAGTATGTGGATTTCTCTACATTCAGAAAATGTCCAAAATCAGGCCTGGAGAGATGGCTCAGTGGGTAAAGTACATGCCACACACACACACACACACACACACACACACACACACACACACACCTGAGTTTGGGTCCCGTGCCCACATAAAATGCCAGGCATGGCAATGTGTGCCTATCATCCCAGCACTGAGTAAGTAGAGAGGGTTGGATCCCAGAACAGAGACGGGGGGACTTGGGGGACTGGCTGGTTAGTTTGTCTAGTTGAATTGGTAAGTTTCAGGTTCAGTGAGAGACTCTCAAAAAATAAGGTGGAAGGATTAGGAAGATGTCTCGGTGGCTTCAGGCTCTTGCTTGCAAGGTCTTGCTGCTGGACTGAGTTCAATCTCCTGAACCCATGGAAGCCAGACGCAAAGAGGCCCATGCATCTGTGATCCCAACGTGCCTATACAAGGTAGACCAGGAAAGAATCTGGATGCTTCTATGCCAGCAAGAATGGCGCACATACAGTGGCAGAAACATGGGAACCTTGTCTCAAGCAAGTTGACAGGAGAAATCAAACACCCAAGACTATCCTCAGATCTACAGACACATGCAATGGTATGACTGTCCTACACACACACACACACACACACACACACACACACACACACATCATGCATACACACCACACCACACGTACTCTACACACACGGCAAAAAGAAAAGGAGGGGGAAGGAGAGATGGCTTAGGCAAAAAAGGCACTTGCTTGCAAAGTCTGAGGCCCAGGAATTCATTGTACTGTTGCTTGGATGTAAACAGCAGAGAGAAGAGGGAGAAGGATAGAAGGAAATAAGCAAGCAGCGTTCCCACTGTGTGCCCCTTATATGTGGACTGCCGAGAGAAAGGGAAGCAGTATGTCTGGGCAAACACGGTTCGTGGCTTTACAAGCAGATCATAGGTCAAGTTTCCCTCCCACACCCCCTCCCGTCTTGAGATTCTCTTGTGCAGTGGCCAAACTATACAGCCATACAGATAGCATTACCAAGCAATTTCTACAGCAGCTGGTAGATTTGTATGGGGGAAGCTTTTTCTAAGAACAGGGATATCTGCCTAATATTCAACTTTTTGTTTTTGTTAATAAAACAAAAATGTTTCTGGCTCCTCAAACTTTAGCATATCTATGCACAAAATCTTGGCCCGGGGCTGGAGAAATGGCTCAGCAGTTGACAGCATTTGCTTGCAAAGCCTGATGGCCTGGGTTCAATTCCGTAATAGTCAGAAAGTGGTATGTGCATCTGGAGTACAGTGGCAAGAAGACCCGGTATACCCATCTCTCTCTCTCTCTCTCTCTCTCTCTCTCTCTCTCTCTCTCTCTTTCTGAAAGAAAGAAGTAGATACTTTAAACAATTATTGACCCAGATGAAAGAAATAGAATGACCTGTGTGTGGGGTATCTGTATCGTGTATTAGTTATTTTTTCTTTGTTGCTGGGACTGAATAATTGACGAGAAACAACTTAAGTGGGGAAGGTTTTATTTTGGCTCACAGTTTAAAGAAATTCAGTCCATCATATAGGGGAAGGCATGGTGGCAGAATTGACTCACAGCTGTGGCAGCGGGAGTGTGAGGCTGCTTGCTCACATCTGGGCAGGTTGGGAAATGAGCAAAGAAATGCTTGCTTAGCCAGCTTTCTCCTTTTTCCTATTCGACTCAGTCTGGGACCTCAGCCCATGGGATAGGGTCACCCACATTCAGGGTGAATGTTTCCTTCTCAGTTAATCCTATCTGGAAAAGCCCTCACAGATAGAAACAAAGGCATGCCTCATCAGTGCCCTGGGGTGTTTATGAATACAATCAAATTGAAATTAGCCATCATGTGAGCAGCATGCGCAGGATAGCATGGATAGGGTGAGGGGAATGGGAAGGCATGCATGGGACATTGCACTGCAAAACTGCTGTCATAGTCAGCCACATGCCACTGGGATGAATCTCCAAACCAGGCACAGTTTATGGGAGGAAACGATTTATTCAAGCTACAGATCCAGGGGAAGTCCCATAAAAGTGAAAGAGGCTGGTCCTCTTTCACAGGTCCAAGCAGAGAGAGAAACCCATCACTGACTCCACACACACAGAACAGGGAACAGGCAGGAGGGAAAGGAGAGAATTTCTTCCCCTTTATATAGCCTTAGGATGGGGTCTTACAGCCTTTCCCCAGACTTAATGGCTTCCCGAGTCTCTGGAATTTCCTTCCTGTACTGCCCACACAGGAAAGGATGTTTACTTCTAGCTTCTTTGAGCTTCTTAACATCCTGCCCCCTACTAACAGACTGCCTTCCTGTAAACATCCTCAGAGACCCACCCAAGATAATTAAAAAGATCAAGTTGACAACAAAACCTAACCATCACAACTGCCCACCTGAAACTAGAAAGCCTGACTGCTACTAATTTCACCCAAGCAGTACGGAACAGCGCCCATTGTACCCATAAGCAATGCTTGAGCTACAGAAACACTCAATTGAACAGTATTCCTCAAATGTAGTATGCACTGTCTCAGGGAAGCCTCAGGGCAGGTCTAGGAGAGAGGAGGAAGCTAAATGAGGGTAGGCCATGTGCCCAGTAACAGGAGCCAAAAAGTAGGTGGGATGTTTGGTTAACCTTGACTGTCGGCTTGACTGGATTCAGAAGCAGCCAGGATACTCTGGGTTCTCTTCAGATGGCATCAATATTTTGCCTTTTCCTAAAGACTTTCATGCAAACTCTCCTGTGAGACACACCTCTGGATATGGCTGTGAGGGAGTTTCCAGAGAGGTTGAAATGAGGTAGGAAGACATACTCTGAACGAGGGGTCAACAACCGATGGACGAGGGTCCCACATTGAATAAAAAGGAGAAAGTGAGCTAACACCAGCATTTATCCCTTTCTCTGCTTCCTGACTGGGGATGCGATGTGGTCGCCCACCTCATGCTCCTGCCGCCATACCTTCTCAAACTGTGAGACAAAATAAACCAACCTTCCTTCCTTCCATCCTTGAGTTGTTTTTGTCTTAGAAAAAAAAGTAACTAATACTTTAGGAAAATTAGTATTCAAGCTGGGTCTTTCTGGTGCTCACAGCCACTGCTCTTGTTCTTACCTTATTGTAGCTATGACAATACCTAGTGTTCTTTTTTATATTTTATTTATTGACAGAGAGAGAGAGAGAGAGAGAGAGAGAGAGAGAGAGAGAGAGAGAGAGAGAGAGAATGTGCATGTCAGGGCCTCCGGCCACTGCAAATGAACTTCAGATGCATGTGCCACTTGGTACCTCTGGCTTTACATGGGTACTGGGGAATCGAGCTCAGGTCCTTCTGCTTTGCAGACAAGTGCCTTAACCACTAAGCTATCTCTCATCCCAGTGCCTACTGTCCTAAGGCTACTTCAACAAAACAGAAATGGTGTCCACCCTTCGCATGTGCAATGATCATGTTTAAACCATCTTAGCAAACTGAACCATGGTAACACCCCACCAGATAACAAAAGCATGTGAAATATTTGAATGGTTCCTGTTCCCCTGTGCTTCTCAGTCTCCTCATTTGCATATGCAAATTCTATAGTTTAAGTATACCCATCATTTCGGCTGTAACTTAAGGAGGTATGTTTTACTTTGGGCATTTCGTTTGCAAGACCATCAACGTGAACCTCGCCAGCAGAACTCTTTGTTGGTATCCAACGTGAAACTTCAATAATGTACAGCGTGCTTATCTGCTGGGAGAGTTTTCATTGCCTGATGGTGGTGGTCTGTCTGTCAGTGGGAGGTGGGCCTTAAGGTGTTCCAGCCTGACCCCACATGCTCTTCTTACTCTGATTTCTGTTTATTTGGGTCACACCAGCTTCCCATACCAGCTTGTTATGCCTTCCTGGCCACGATGGACTCTCTACCCTCAGGAACCATAAACCAAATCAAACCTTTCATAAGCTGCTGGTGATCAGATATTGTGTCCCAGCAAAGAGAAAGTAACTGATATACTGTCCTTCATGAATAAGTAACAGACCCAAGACGTTCAGCCAATCAGGACAGAGTAGTGCCTGATGGGTGGCCAGTTACACGTGGCATTTCTTGTTTAAACTCTGATCAAACGCAGACACCAAATTGCACTCGTGATTGATAAGGCACTTAATAAACAATATAAATGAATTGAAAATATAAATGTCTGCCTGGCAGTGACCATGGCAGACATCACTGATTATCAGCAGTCATCTATGTAACAAAAATGAACCCTTCCCACAGGGGCTGCTTACATTCTGTTTCTGTATCTGGATGTTCACACACATACAGTAAGTTTGGACATGCATTTCTGATATTGCATTTTTCTGATGGTTTCTGCTTCCATGAAAAGTACAAGAGTGTGTGTGTGTGTGTGTGTGTGTGTGTGTGTGTGTGTGTGTGTGTGTGTGTGTGTTTTAAAGAAACCATTATCAGCCAGACATGGTGGCACCTGCTATAAATCTCAGCACTCAGGAGGCTGAGGTAGGAGGATTGCTGTGAGTCTGAGGGCCAGCTTGGGCTACAGAGTGAATTCCAGGTCAGCCTGGGCTAGAGTGAGACCCTGCTTCAAAACAACAACAAATAGAAACAGTTATCCAGCTGGAAGGACATAGTGGTGAATATCTGTAGTCCCAGCAAGTGAGGAGGCCAAGGCAGCAAGATTACAAATTGGAATCCAGACAGAATTCCTCAGGAATGTCATACATCTTGTTTTGAGACAGGGTCTCTCATTAGCCTGGAGCTTTCCAGTTAGGCTAAACCTGTCTCTGACTCCCCAGTACTGATATTAGAGACAAGAATCAACATACCTGGCTGTTTATTTGTTTGTTTTGTTTTTAGAGGTAGGGTCTCACTCTAGACCAGGCTAACCTGGAATTCACTATGTAGTCTCAGGCTGGCCTAGAAGTGTTGGTGATTCTCCTACCTCTGTCTCCTGAGTGCTGGGACTAAAGGCGTGTGCCACCACACCCTGCACATACCTGGCTTTTTCATGTGGGTTCTGGGGATTGAATTTGGATCCTTATGCTTGCAAGGCAAGCACTTTATTGACAGCCATTTCAGCCCTATCTCTCTCCTTTTTTTTTCTGCTTTTTTTTTTAAAAAAAATATTTGTTTATATATATACCTTCATGCATGTTTACCGGGGTCTCTTGCCACTGCAAACAAATGCCCATCCAGTTTTATATAGGTGGCTAGGGAATTGCACCCAGGCCAGTGGGCTTTGTAAGCAAATGCCTCTAACCACTGAGCAACCTCCCAGGCCCCTTTTCTAGTTTTCTGAAATAGGGTCTCGCTCTGTAATTCAAGCTATCCTGGTCCCCTCTATATAAGTGGCCCAGGCTGGCCTTGAACTTCTTTTCACTAGCTTCCCAAATGTTGAGATTGCAGGTGTATACCTCAGTACAAGAAATACTCCTTTCTTAATAAGTAAAGAACTCCCAAGAAGACTGGTGTTTGCCATGTCACAAATGAACTAGAGGAATTTTTTTAAAAATCTACCTTCTCAACTATGCCTACAGTTTGAGCTTGTCTCTAGCTCAAGAAGTCGAGAACCCGCCCTTTCTGCCTGAGCCAGTAAGTTTCCAGGCTGGTTTCCAGCAAGAAAGTTTCAAGAGGAACTCAGTAGCTTAAAATAACAACCAACTTATTCTACCCATGGGTCCACAGGTCAGCCCAGAAGGTTCTTTTGATGTGGGCTAAGCTCACACATCTGCAGTCCAACTGTGGATTGGTTTCTTGGCTCTGCTGAACTTAGCTTGACTCTCCCTCCCATGCCCTGGGTGATATGACTGTCAACTACTCTATAAAGACCTCGACTCCTCCACAGGTCTCATTCTCTGGCAGGCATCATGGCCACATTCTCTGTCACAGAGGAGCAGGAGAGAAAGCCACTGCGTACAAGGGCTTCTTCAAACCTCTGCTTATAGCAAGCCTGCAAAGAGCCTATAGACCAATGGAATTCACACACAGCTCCAAGCAAGAGACAGGGAATAGATACTGTTATAGTCAGCTTCTCCTTGCTGAGACAAACATCCAACCAGAAGCAGCTTGTGGGAGTGAAGGGTTTATTTTGGCTTACAGACTCGAGAGGAAGCTCCATGATGGCAAGGGAAACCGTGGCATGAACAGAGGCTGAACATCACCTCCTGGCCATCATCAGGGGACAACAGCAGCAGGAGAACATGCCAAACGCTGGCAAAGAGAAGCTGGCTAGAACCCCCATAAGCCCGCCCCCAACAACACACCACCTCCAGGAGGCGTCAATTCCCAAATTGCCACCAGCTGGGGACCTAGCATTATTTACAAGGGGAGAGAGACACACAGGAAGAGAGAAAGAATGGGCATGCCAGAGCCTCCAGCCACTGTGAACCAACTCCAGATGCATGTACCACTTTGTGCATCTGGCTTTACGTGGGTACTGAGAAATCAAATCAGGGTTGTTAGGCTTTGCAGGCAAGCACCTTAGCTACTTAGTCATCTATCTAGCCCCCATTCTGTTTTTAATATTTTATTTATTATTTACTTGAGAGGTGAGAGAGAGAGGTAGAAAGAGAAAGAGGCACGCCAGGGCTTCTAGCCACAGCAAACCAACTCCAGATGCATGCACTCCCTCGTGCATCTGGCTTCATGTGAGTACTGGGGAACTGAACTCAGATCCTTAGGCTTAGCAGGCAAGTGCCATAACCCCTAAGCCATCTCTTAAACCCCTGTTCTTCTTTTAATATACTATGCTAACATTTGCAGAATACTTATATTTATGTGATCACCTCCTTGCTCACATGCTCAGATCTTTTAATCAAAGGAATGCTAACCACAATGTATACATTTGGGAGAATCCTTTGGAAGTTTGTTTCCTGTTGTTGCAACAAAACATTTGACCAGAAGCAGCTTATGAGAAGAAATTGTTTGTTTCAACTTATAGTTTTGAGGGGAGGTTTCATCATGGCAGAGCAGAGGCTGGGCATCACATCTTGCCACATGACACCTGGGAAGTAGCAGCTAGCACACCAATTAAGGCTGGACTAATTGGTCTACCCCCACCCCGTGACACACCTCCTCCAGCAAGGCTCTACCTCCCAAAGGCTCCCCAGCTGGGGATTATATATGAGGCTTAGTCACAGACATATGAAGTTATGGAGGAATTCTACATATAAACCACAGTAGAGTCTCTGCTTGTCCACTTTATAGGAGAGATTTTACAGAAATGGTGGCTTTGTTTTTTTCATTAAATGGTTGATAGACTTCACCAGTAAAGTTGTCTGGGCATACAGTTTGTTTAATATATAAGTACAAATTTGGTTTCATTAATAGATACAGGACTATTAAGGTGATCTATTTCATCTCGAGTGAATTTTGTTGTTGTCATTGCTTTCAAGGAATGGGTCCGTTTCATCATATGGTTGGATTTATATATGCAGAATTATTCATAGTTTTTCTTATTATCTTTTTAAAGTCTTCAGAGTCTATAGTAATGCCTCAATTTCACTTTTTGTTACATTTCTTAGATATTCTGTTCTGTCGTTTTCCCATTTGTGTTTGTATGGCTTTGCTTTTCAGTTCCAGAAATTTCTAGTGGCCTAACCTAAAACCCACACATTCTTTCCTTAGTTATGTCCAGTTCACTAATGAACCCATAGAAGGCTTTCCTTACTGCTGTTACATGGTTTTCTTTAATTTCTAGTATTGATGCTTTTCTGGTCTTTCCAGCTCTCTGCTTACATTAACCATCTGTTCTTGAACACTATTTTCTGTTTTCACCAGTGCCCTTAGCATATCACCGGTCATTACTTAAGTTCCCAGTGTGATCTTTCTAACACCCCTGAATGGGGTCCTGATGTTGGCATTGACTTTTTGACTCTGGTTGCTCGCTGGGAGCATCTTCCCAGCCCTCAAGCAATATCGCCCTCATTATGTTGTTTCTGTAGTCACTCCAAGACTTCCACAACCAATGCTCCGCATGAAATGCCTCTGTATTTGAACCATCTTTCTAGATTTCTATTTTCCAATGACATTCTGACTAGGAGAATGGATGAAATAGGCTCTCAGTTGTGGTCTCTGGGGGTGCCATGCATGAGCAGTGGTATGATTTCTCACGATTGCAATTGGAGCAGAAGGTACTGAGAAGGATGTGCCTTAGAGGGCAGCAGGACTGAGTTCGCCACTTCAGTGCAAATGAGAAAAAAAAGAAGCAGGGCTGGAAAGATGGCTCAGTGGTCAAAGGCACTTGCTCGTAGGGCTTGATGGTCTGGGTTTGAATCCTCGGGACCCATGTAAAGCCAGAGGCACAGAGTGGCACATGCATCTGGAATTTGTTTGCAGTGGCCATTTATCTATCTCTCTCCCTAGCTCTCTCTTACTATTTTTAAATAAATAAAAATATTTTTAAAAATAATAAAAAGGAAACAGTATCTAAAATTAACACATTTACTTGAGCTCTTGTCCTGCCTTTGAGATTTTATTTATTTGCCTCTGTGTGTGTGTGTGTGTGTGTGTGTGTGTGTGTGTGTGTGTGTACACAATATAATACCTGTGTGGAGGTTAGAGGACAACTTAGAGGTGTCTGTGTTCCACTTTCTTTGAAAGCATGTCTTTCACTGTTGCAATCAAACAGTCAGAATAGCCAGCCTGAAAGCTACAGGTTGGGATGAAGAGATGGCTTAGCGGTTAAGGCGTTTGCCTGCAATGCAGAAGGACACAAGTTCAATTCCCCAGTGCCCATGTAAAGCCAGATGCACAAGAGGGCGCATGCGTCTGGAACTCATTTGCAGTGGCTGAAGGCCCTGGAGCTCCTATTATCTCTGTTTCTCTGTCTGCTCCCCCCTCTCTCATAAAATAAATAAAATGTTTTAAAAAAAGCTACAGGTTTTCCTGGATCCACCTCCATTATTGTAGACACATTGGGATCACAGATTCATGCACCACTTTGTATCTGATTTTCTGCAGGTGTTGGGGAATTGAATCCAGACAGGCAGGCTTTACAGGCAAGTGTCTTTCATCACTGAGCCATCTCCCCTTCCCTTGTCCTGCTTTTAACTATACTAATGGGTCTTATATGAGACACATAGATAGCTAGCTAGGATAAGTCAAGTGGACCCTCTATCACGAGGAAACTTGCCCCACCATTACCACCAGTCAACAGCAATGCAGTGTACCTCTGCCACAACTCAGCCAGGAATTCCTCTTCATGGCTGTGAAATTTCACATTGAAAAGAAATTATACAGAAATTATGATAGGCATGGTGACACATGCCTATAATACCAGCACCAGGGAGGCAGGGACAAGAGAAAGAAATTATGAATAAATTTAAAAAACACACAGTTGATATTCTTCGGTGGTGAATATATGACAGGCCAGGCAGCTCCATAGACCTCTCTCCTTGAGTGGGAGGTGTCTCTAGTCAGAGACCAAACCTAGGCTCTAAAACTGATTGGTCAGGTATGGCCCAGCCACCTGTCACCCTGAACACCTAGGACAGGAAATACTGACTGAACAGTTAATCCACCCTGTCTACCTCACATGGAAGGCCAGCAGAAGGACCTCTGAATCTCCAGGCCTTAGAAAGATAAAGCCTTCCCCCACCCCAGCCATTAGGAAAGGCTCCAGGTTTTTCCCACATGAACCTCTCCTTCTCATGATGGGAGCCCTCTGTTATCTTTTTTTTTTCTGCTGCTTGTTTAGCTGAACAGCATAAATTCTGTTAAACTCTCCACGTTTTCTCTCCACACACTGGCAGCTGGAGAACTCTGTAACTCCCCATGTTCCCTTAAATAATAAAGTCTCCCACTATACCTTAATATCTTGTTATCTATGATTTTAATTCTTTAACTTTGTAGATAAGAATTTGGGTACTCCTTTAATTTTGGGGTGCATTGGAATTTTTGCTGGGCATTATCTAAATTCTAACCCCTAGCTCACCCTGCTACAAAGACTATAGTTTACTTATATGGCAGAATATTGCTCAGGGATAAAATAAAATTAACTAGAAGCTGGGAAGATGGCTCAGTGGTTTAAAGCACTTGATGTATAGACTGCCAGCACAGATTCAATTCCCTAACCACCCATGTAAAGCTGTACCCAAAAAGTGGTTTGAGCAGCTGGAATTCTGTCTATGGTGGCAAGAGACTCTGATGCTCTCATACTGACACACGCACTAAATAAATAATGAATAAAATAATATTTTTCAAAAATAAAATAAGCTAGGTGCACAGGACCCATCAGCTTAACTGGTATAGGTGCACATAAGTTCCACCAGCCAGATCCCTTTAGAAATCCTCTGCCCTAGGACCCAACATCTTGAATGGGACAGGTGCACATTAGTGCTGGTCTGACCACTGGCTTATATATCCACACATAGACATGCGCCCCTGCATGTGTCTACCCACACACATGAAAACAGGCATAGCAAACACACATACATGCAAAAAAATTTCCTCAAACAGCAAACAAACAAATCCCCCAATAAAAATGTTCCTGCTAGGCACAGGCCTGTAGTCCCAGCTACTCAGGAGAGTGAGGCAGGAGGCTTGCAAATTCAATGTCATTCTGGCTTACAGATTAAGTTCAAGAAAGATAAGCCTAGGTAACTTAGACCCATTTCAAAGTTAGAAGACAAAAGAGGGTTGTGGATATATCTCTACGATAAAGAACTTACCTAGCGTGTGCAAGAAGCTAGGTGCAATCCCTGGTACCTAAAAATAACAGAATCCAAATCCTTATATCCCAATGACCCCCGTAAACAGCTGGGTGTGGCACACACATCTGTAACACAGTCCTGTGGGAAGCAGAGACCAGAGAGTCATTTGGGCTTGTGAAAACAGCAGCTCCACATTCAGAGAGAGACACTCTCAAGGAAATATACTGATGGGCGACAGAAGAAGGACACCCGACATTGTCCTCTGGCCTCCAGGCACCTGCAAGCACATCTGCACATTGGCATTCGTACACCACAATGAATACACATACACACATATATACACACACATGCACACACCATACAAACACATATACACATATGCACACAAACACACATATGCATACACTCACACACATACACATATACACACGCAATCACACATACACACATATACACACTTACACATATACACACATACACATACATACACACATACACACATATACATATACACACTCACACACATATACACAAATACCCACATATACACACATATGCACACACATACACATATGCATATACATACACACACATACACATGCACACCATACAAACATACACACATATGCATACATGCATATACACACATATACATACACACACAATCACATATACATGCACATACACACACATACACACATACACATGTATATACACATATATATACACATACCCACATATACACACACATGTACACACATACATACACACACATATATACACACCACATATACTACACAGATGCAAAAAGTTAAGAATATATTTAAATAAATGTTTCATTGAAAAGGATATTTGTACAACAGGTGTTCAGTTCAGAAGTAGAGCCATTTCTTTATTAATCCATAAATAAGAGGAGAAGCAGCTTTTTTTTGCACAAATTTCACCCTTTCAGACATTACCATGGGAGCCAAAAAGTTAAGCTATTATTATTTCAGAAATTGGCTAAATACCCAGCAAGAAGGACTGCTCAATTAAGCAGGATTTAAAATATTTTGTAGTGTAGAAATTAATCCTTCCACAAACATCACAGGAACTGTAAGATTAGCTACATGTTTACATTAAAATAAAATAAAAACAGAAAAGGGACAGAGAGAGCCATAGACACAGGATGTTAAACACAGCTTCTTCCAAACACAATCACATTGGCTTCTTTGTGCTGAATCAAGATTGCAAGAACATTGAGAAGTGAAATTAAATGAGGGAATGATCACATGCCTGAGTAGTTTATTATTTATGCCAATCTAAAAACGTGCATTAGACCCCAAAGGAAGAAACAATAAAGTAGCTGAATGACAGTATATTTACTGCTTATTGTAAGAAAAAATGAGTTATTCTAACAAAACAAAACTACATTTTGATAAATGTTGTTTAAGTCAACCAACATAGATCTTTTTTTTTTTCATGATCTGACCTTCCTCCCACTCTGTGCAGTCCATGTTTCTGTCATGGTTACCAGAAACCAGATGTTGACTGGATAAACAAAGAGGGGGTTGAGGGTTGGTCATAGTCAGCCACTCGTTGCTGGGATGAATCTCCAAACCAGACACAATTTGGGGGAAGAAAATATTTATTGAAACTAACAGACCCAGGGGAAGTTAAGGAAAAAGGCTGACCCCCTTTCACAGATTCAAGCAGAGACAGAGATAGCACCTCCAGAAGCCAGCAAGCACACTGTAATACTGTAATTTACAAAATGCAGAACTGCCAGACCAGTTTTGGCTTTTCTTTTGCATA
>PVHP010034882.1:0-18804 GCA_004024765.1 Zapus hudsonius
AATTCTGTTTTAAAAGATTGTTTTGGTATCTGTCTATGTGCAGGTGTATGGTGAGGACAGATACCTCATGCACACATATGTGAAGGCCAGAGGTGGATATTGGGTGTTAGCTTCTATTGCTCTTCTGCTTGATTTCTTTGAGATGGAGTCGCCCACTGAACCTGGAACTCCATTTTTCATCAGACTCACTGACCATCAAGCCTCAGTGGTTCTCTTGTCTCTGTCTACCTTAGCATTGTGGTCACAGGCCTGTCTGGATTTTTACATGGGCGCTATGGAATCCAACACAGGTCCTCTTACTTGTCAGCAAGTTCTCCTACCTGTAGAGTATTTCCATGGTACCACAATAATTCTGTTTTGCTGTTGTTCTTTTGGGTAGGGTCTCACTTTAAGAGCAGAGAAATTTAAATGTGAAAGAGATGTGAACAATAATAATTGTTCTTTGAAAATAGCAACTTAACCTCTAATGGTGGCTCATGACTGTAATCCTAGCAATTGTGAGGCTGTGGCAGGATTGGTTATTAATTTGATGTTACCTAGTAAGTTTCAGGTTTGCCTGGATGACAGTCTTGAATCTTTGTCTAAAAAACAAAACAAGAAGAAAAACAATAATAATAAAACTGTGTGTGGCAACTCATGCCTGTAGTTCCACCAATAAGGCTTTCGCTGGATAATCTCAAGGATTTCAAGGCCAGTCTGAGCTAAAAAAAGTCACCAAAAATTTATACGGAGATAGAATTGCTGTACACAAAAATTCACTTTTTTTTCCATTTCACAGTTTTTTTCCATTATGTGTATACATTTGTAATTGATACCACCATTTTCTATTAGAACATCATCTCCTTTAAGACTCTAAATATGAGCTTGTCCTGGCATGGTGATGCACGCCTTTAATCCCACCATTCGGGAGACCAATTTAGGAGGAGCTAGAGCTACAGGGTTGAGTTCCAGGTCAGCCTTGGTTACACTGAGACTCTACTATGAAAAACAAAACAAAACAACCAAAAATAAAACAGTGTGTGTGTTAGTCATTTAAGAAATATATTTTTTCCTTATTTGTGAGGAAGGTGAGCAAATATGTGTATACTATGGTCTCTTACTGCTGAAACGATCTCCAGATGCATGTGCCCCTTAGTGCATTTGGCAGTATGTGAGTATTGGGGAATTGAACCCAGGACAACAGGCTTGGTAAGCAACTACCTTTTCCACCTGAGCCAATTTTCTAGCCCCATAAGAACATTTCATCCCCTTTTGCCCTAGGTGCTGGTGTCCATTAGTCTATTTTCTGAATATTTGGATTTGCCCAGGGAAAATACTTACTTGCATGCCTGCCTGCCTATCTTTCAAGTAAGAATGACATCATTCTTGTTATACACTGTTTTAGGTGATGTGTTAAATTGAATGGTAAAATATACTTTGAATTACCTTGTGCAGGTCATGGTGTCCTTGGATGGGAATTAAAGGATGAATTGTGATCACAATTAGATGTGAGTGAATTTGTTGAATCTAAGAAGTCATGCTTGTAATCTGAGAATGGAATTGTCATTTGATTTTGAATATTATCACTGCTGTGTGTTACCTGGAAAGCTTGGATTTGTGGGTGTGTCATGAAATTTCAAAGAAATATGTGCATATGGTTAACATTTTTGAAATGGTGTTAATTTTTCTCCTTTTCCAAATGGATGGGTACTCTTTTGAATGGTAGGAAAATCATTTCTTTAGTCAGGAGTTGTTGGGCAATAATGTGTTTCTGTGTTATTCATGATCCGAGTCTCACTCTAGCGCAGGCCCATTTGGAACTCAATATGTACGCCTCGACCTGCTTCCCAACTCACAGTGATCCTCCTACTTCAGCTGTTGGAGAGCTGAGATTAAATACAGGTGCTACCAAAACTGCTATTATGTTTTTTTCTTTTTTATTTATTTGTAAGGAGAGAGAGTTGAGAGGAGAGAGAGGGGGGGTGTGAATGGAGACATCAGGGCAACCACCCACTGGAAATGAACTCCTTATGCAAGCATCTCTTTGTGCCTTGGGCTTCACATTTATACTGGGGAAGCCAACCCAGGACACTATTCTCTGCCGTCCAGCACCTTAACTGCTAAGGCATCTACCTATTGCTGTTTTATTTTTTAAGACTGGGTCTCATGTAGTTCTGTCTGCAATGGAAGTACCCCTGTATCTGAAACTGGCCTCAAACTGATCCTTCGGCCTCAACCTCTAAAATTCTCTGGTTACTACTGTGGTGAGACAACACTCCTGGTTTCACCTGGTTTCACTCCCTGCCATATGCCATAATGTCAGGGTTATCAACTCTTCTGCTCTATCTTCTGGAGGGGAGTTGCCATGCTGAGCCAGAAGAAGGGCTGGGTAAGCATCCTCCTTTCTGTTTTTATCTAGACAAATACTAACCTGCCGTGAGTTAATATTCCTGTGTGTGGGTAGCCCTGGGCCAGCTGATGATTCACTTCCCTCAACATGAATCTCTCCTTTCCTCACACCTCCAACACCACAAGAAACCTGAGACTGCAGCCTCCTCTCTGTCTGATGAGAGCTGACACCAGATGTGACTAGCAGGCATAACAATTCAATTTGATAAATGAAACTGTGTTTTGCCCGAGTTTCTTCTCTTTGATACCAGGGGATCAGGGGATTGAAGGGGTGAAGAACAGCATAGGAATGCCTGGGTGTGATGAGGGAGTAGCGCCATAGATGAGAGGCAGCTGGCTTGACAAGGGAGGAGCAAACTTCATGGCAATGGTGCCCCATCCAGGATGAGCCAACACCACTCCTGGGTCTAGCACAAAGCTTGCCCAAATACGGGGCCTATCATGAACCTTTGTGGTACCCTGCTAATGGGAAATGGAGGAAGTAAGGTTTTGCTGAGTCTGGCAGGCTTCTGGGACTGTCTCCTTCTGATAAGGAAGTTGAGGCAAAGTCTGAGGGCCCCTATAAATCTTAGCAATCCTGAAAACTCTAGCCCCCAGGCAGGCCACAGCTGTCCCCAGAGATAAGCAAGCAGTTCAAAGCCTAACTTAGTCCAGCTGCAATAACAAACCTAAACAATAAGGTTACATTTCCTCTGCTGACATCACAATTCTACACATATCCATGTATAGAGTCACGTAGCCCCCTCAATTTATCTATGCAAATTAGGTATACAAAGGATACTGGCCCCTATCAATCAAACTCATGAGATGCTCACAGATCTTGCTTCCTATGCTTCTACCTCTGACTTTTCTCTATATAAACAACTGCTATCTATACAATAAAATGAGAATTGCCCACTTCCACGTTCTCCCAAGATTCCTCATCTCTCGTTCGGCTCACAGCTATTCCAAGCCTCTGCTCACCCAGCACCATGGGCGAACAGGTTTTTGATGCATGCTGCAAATCCCTAACTAACCCTTGGACCCAGAACCCTTGGCACTCAGACCTCTACTTGCTGTTGGATCTGTTTATTCATGTTCAAAATGATCCTTTTTACACCCTGTTAGTAAGGGGTAGGAGGAGAGTGGGGCTGTCCAATGTCAGACTGAAGCACAGGCTCAGAGGCTTTTCTGCTGCTTCAATAAAGGGAGGAGGGTTGGAGTAAAGCTGTCTCCTTTCTGTGAGAGAATCTGGCCTCTGTAAACAGAAGCTGAACAGGGACACTGGACTGATGTTCTGGGGTCTGGAGGCAGGGAGTGGAGAATATGAGTATGGTTTGCATCAAACAGAAGCTCAGCCTCGCTTAGAAATCTGGCTGGTTCTTTTTCATCATCTGATAATCAGTGGAAACTTTATGGAGATAAACTGAGGGAAAGATGGTTTGTATAAGAAAGAAAGCTTCTCAGCTTCTCTTCTGTTGTGGTAACAGTCTCTAAGGTTACCTTGTATTGGTGTTTGGGACACAGACAGTTACAGCGTTCTGGGTTATTCTTTCTATCCCAGCTATGAATAGCACAGGTGTGTTAAGGTCTACCTTCTAGGATCCAGAACTATGAAAAGAACATGACCACATCATGCAAGCATATGGTCTGCCCCCACCCTGGTGTCTCTGCGCCTACCCTGGGTTAATTTCTGAAAGTTTTACAGTGAATGGAAAATGTTAGTGGGCAATGTCGAGTCAGACAAGAAGCCTGTTACCATTATCAGAACAGGCCACAGTAACAGAATGAAAACTTAGCCCTTGCACTACCATCTGCCTTGTTAACCCCTAAGTAGAGTCATGACAAAGAGGAAGAAATCGCAAGGGACAGGATTTCCATGACACTTCTCTCCATGCTTGATTACTTGGCATTACTTAAGACCCATGTAGACTCACCCCACCCCACCTCCAGTGTTACTGGCCACACATAGAAGTACTGAAAAGCTCCCAGGCTGCAGCAGAGCAGGGTAGCCAGAGCAACTAGGCCAGGGTTGCCATGGATTCCAAAGCCTGAACCCCCAAAATAGCTGTGGGTCTGACAGGTCTGCTGGGCCAAATGGGACATGGAGTGTCTTCCAGATCAGGAAACAGCTCCAGCTTCCAAACGGTCAGTTGCCATAGTGGAAGGAGGTTACACATTGAGATGACCTCTGATAAGACCACCCACCCCCAATATTTCTCAACATCCATTCCAACTTGTCACTCCGTAGGACTCCTGTTTTCCACACGCAGCCTTAACCAGATACTTGGACTGCTCAAGGGTGAGTCTCAGTATGTATAGCACAGCTGTGTCTATTCCCAGGTCAATGAAACTGATCATCAGGATGAGCTGCAGGAAAACCAAGAGCTCTTTCAGGCTCCTCAATCTGCCTTCAGGCCCCATGTGCCTTTGCAAGGTTTTCTGCTGGTCCTGTGTTCCACCCAGTTCTAGAAATTTCCTCTCTTCTGGGAGAGGGACACTGAAGCTCCTGCACCTACATTCCATTGAAATTTCTCCCTTATCCTGCAGGAATCCTGTTTGAGATGGATTCCAAGGACATGAGGATAACTTGGAAGAATAGATTGTGGGAATGTCTCCATGGGGATATTGGGAGCATAGGGGAAATTAGTAAGGAGGCAGAGCTTTGGGGAACTTAATGCCTGAAGCAGCAAGATAGTTACACTTCAGAATTGAGGCTCTGAGGAGTGAACTCACCTTTGGACATCTTTTTATCTGTCAGTGGATGTGGAGCTTTAGACTTCTACCCACCCTGAAAATGTGTCTACCATCACCAACAAGTACTTGTATCCATACCTCCCAGGCTTTACCTCAGTGAAATCCACCTCCCAATTCCCTCCTGGTGCCCTCCCCCATACCCTCGTACCTGAATATAGGGGGTCCTTCCTATTGGGCTTCATAGCCTGGTACCCAACACACTGGTCCACAACTTCCTGAATTTGGGCTGTTTGCTGGGGGAACCCGAGGAGAGCAGACTCGAGCAGCATTAGCAGTTTTTTCTTCCCCATATGGTTGGCTTGGTGTAGATTGGAGAGGAGGAGCAGTCCCAATTTCGCTGGCAGGATCAGTCTTCCCTCTGTGTCCCGGTGCCATCCATGTTCATCGGGCTCCATGCAATGATGGCTCCTGATCCAGTTCAGGTCTTCTAGCATGTAGTCAGGTTGTGGGGGCAGGGGAGGGAGCTCGGGTGCCAGCAGGGTGAGTGTTAGGACTGTAGATGCCATCGCTGCCTTCTTGGCTTCTTTGTTGGCTCGCTGATTTCCTTCAGCCTCTGGATTTCTGATGGGCTGGTGCCCTGGAATGTGAACGACTGCCACAGCCCAGCGCTTCTGTACCACATCCAGCAATCTCTATACCTCTGGGAGATTGCATACTCCCTTTCCTTCTGCAGTTATGAAGCCTCTTTCTTGGTAGATGGCGCCATGGACGTGGACAGTGCCAAATGCGTACCAACTATCAGTGTATATAGTCACCTGTCTTCTCTCGGCTTGTTCCAGTGCCTCGGACAGTGTGATCCATTCAGCCAAGGTGCCTAGGGGGAGGGGAGCACTCCATATGATCCTCCCAGCTTGGTCTACCACCGCTGCGCCTGCCCTCCTCATTCCATCTGTCACAAAATTACTCCCGTCCGTGTACCATATCAACTCACTGTTTGGAAGGGCAACATCCTGGAGATCAGATCGCACCTGGGTGATCTCAGCCATGACTTCCAGGCAATCATGCAGGGGAGCCTCCAGATCTGGGGTTGGCAGAAGGGTAGCCGGGTTCAGGAAGGTGGGCTCAGAAATGATGATGTAAGGAGCATCAAGCAAAAGCCCTTGGTAGTGAGCCAGCCGGGCATTAGTCATTCATTGCCCTGGGGGGTGTTTTCAGACTCCTTCTATTGCATGAGGGGTTACTATCTTCAGATGTTGTCCAAAAGTCAGTTTATCAGCATCCTTCACCATTAGGGCTACTGCTGCTATAATCCACAAGCATGGGGGCCAGCCTGCTGCCACTGGGTCTAGCTTTTTAGAAAGATAGGTAACTGGGTGCTTCCAGGGTCCCAGGTGCTGCATCAGTATCCCTTTTGCTATTCCCTTTTTTCCATCAACAAACAAGGTGAAGGCTTTCAGTGGGTCCGGCAGCGCCAGGGCTGCGGCCCTCAGGAGGGTGGCCTTGAGGCCTTCAAAGGTTTTTTGTTGGTCTGGTCCCCAAGTCCAGAGGGCCTTATCTTTTGTTGCCTCATATAGGGGCTTTGCGAGTTCAGCATACCCTATTATCCAGAGCCGGCAGTATCCTGTTGTTCCCAGGAATTCTTGGAATTCCCTGGCAGAGGTGGGGACTGGAAGTCTGAGAATAGTTTCTTTCATAGCATCTGTCAGCCACCTGGTCCCTTCCCTTAATTCATAACCCAGATAGGTGACGGTTTGTCTACATATCTGAGCCTTCTTTGCACTAGCCCGATAACCCAGCCTCTCCAATTCCTGGAGGAGGTCTCCAGTAGCCTGTCAGCATTCAGCTTCTGAGGGCGCGGCCAAAAGCATGTCATCCACGTATTGCAAGAGAGTCACTGAGGCATGGCTCTGGTGATAAGAGGCCAGATCTTGACTTAAAGCCTCATTGAACAGGGTAGGGGAGTTCTTGAAGCCTTGTGGAAGTCTAGTCCATGTTAGCTGCCCAGGGGTCCCCGTGCTCTCATCATGCCATTCAAAGGCAAAGATAGGTTGACAGCTGGGTGCCAGGGCTATGCTAAAGAATGCATCCTTTAGGTCTAGAGTAGTATACCAAACATGAGAGGGGGGTAAATGACTCAACAGTGTATAAGGGTTAGGAACAGTGGGGTGAATGTCCTCAACTCTTTTATTTACCTTCCTTAAATCCTGAACAGGCCTGTAATCCTTTCCCCCAGGTTTCTTTACAGGGAGAAGTTTGGTATTCCAGGCAGAATGACAGGACTGCAATATTCCAGCCTCTAGGAGACAGTTAATGTGAGGGGCAATTCTTTTTCGTGCCTCAGGTGACATGGGATATTGACGAACCCGGATGGGCTGGGCTGAAGCCTCGAGTTCCACTATACCTGGAGCACAATGTGCTGCCAGTCCCATCCCTGCTATTTCTGCCCAGGCCTGGCGGTAAGTGTGGATCCAATAGGTCATCTCTTGGGGCCATGAATCTAATAGTGGGGGGCTCTGTCTAGCAAACAGGCGATGCTCGTTTGCTAGAGACATAGTCAATACATGGAGAGGCTGTCCCTTTCCATCCATCACTTTAATGCCATCTGTTTCAAAGTGAATACGAGCCTTCACCTTCGATAACAAATCGCGCCCTAAAAGAGGAGCTGGACACTCAGGGATGACTAAGAAGGAGTGAGTCACCTGGTGCCTGCCCAAATCTACCCGACGCTTACTGGTCCATCGATATGCCATGGATCCAGTTGCTCCCTGCACTAGGCTAGTCTTTTGGGATAAGGGCTCAGTGAGTTTATTGAGAACTGAATACTGGGCTCCAGTGTCGACCATGAATCCGTGGCTTCCCCTCCACATACATTGTTACCCAAGACTCAGGGAGGGGATCCGAGTCCCGTCCCCCCTAATCACTATCCATTCCTGCCATCAGGACTTGGGCATCCTTGCTTGATCTGTGTCCCTGTCTTTGTTGTCCCTGTTGTTTAGGGCATTCTCTTTTTCCAGTGCCCATATTCCTTACAGTAAGCACATTGTCCTCTCTCTAGTTTGGGTCTGGTCCTATGGGGTCCAGCTGGTATAAATCCAGTCCCAGCAGCTCCTTGGATACCTGCCAACAAAATCTTAGCCATCTCCTTCTGTTGTCTCCTGCTCTCCTTACTCTGGTGCTCTCTATCCTCTTTTCAAATCCTCTCCTGGAGTTTCTGAGTTTCTTTTCTAATTCTGTCCTCCCTCTCCTCTGGAGTCTCAGGAGTATTGAAAACCCTCTCTGCCACTTTCATCAAATCACAAACGGTCATTTCCCCAAGTCCCTCCTGTTTGTATAGCTTTTTCCTAATATCTGGGGCTGCCTGGCTTATGAAGGACATTATTACCGCTGACTGATTCTCCTCTGCTACTGGATCCAAGGGAGTGTACTGTTTATAAACATCATAGAGGCGCTCGAGAAATGCAGCCGGGCTTTCATTTCCCCCCTGCATCACTGCTTTCACTTTTGCCAAATTGGGGGGTGGCAAGCTGCTGCCCGGAGGCTGGCCAACAGAGTCTGGCGATATATGCGGAGACTCTCCCTACCTTCCGCAGTCCCAAAATCCCATTCAGGTCTCTTCAAAGGAAAACATTCATCAATCAGATTTGGCAGGGTTGTCAGCCTTCCATGGTTGCCGGGAACATTCTTCCTGGCTTCAGTGAGGATTTGCTCTCATTCTTCAGTGGTAAACAAAATTTTGAGTAAGTGTTGGCAATCATCCCAAGTGGGACTGTGAGTGTGAAATATAGATTCAAACAGGTCACTTAGACCCCTAGGATCCTCCAAGAAGGGAGGGTGCTGGGCTTTCCAATTATATAGGTCACTACTCGAGAAGGGCCAATATTGATAAGTATGCTCCCCATTGGGACCCTTGCTGCCCATTGCCAGGACTGGGAGGACGGGGGCCCCGGTAGAAGTGGAAGAAGGTTCTTATTCTGGGGCCTCCTCTTGGTGCCTGCGAGATCTGAGCCCCCGTGCCGTTCCTGTGGTCAGGGACATGGGTGCAGATGGAGAGGCAATTGAATGGGTGCGTTCTGGGCAGTGGCGGTGGCACTGCAGCCGCATAGGGCGGGGGATTTCCCTCTCGATCAAGATCTAGCAGGGTGGGGTAAAGAGTTGATTCTTCCTGCAAAATGGGCTTCCCGGCTGGACTAGTGGGTTCTGAGGTGGCGACACCTGGCTGAGGATGCTTGGGGCTAGCCTTAGTAACTGCCAATACCTTGGGAAGTTCTTTCTCCCTGTCATTGATGAAGGGTTTCAGCCACAAAGGGGATCTTCTATTAGGGCCTGCCATACCAAGATGTAAGGAAACTCGTCAGGGTGGCCCTGGTTACCAGGTGGGATGATAATGTCTCCGACCTTGGTAATTATATCCAGAGAGAAGGTTCCTTGTGGTGGCCACCCTATGTTAAAATTTGGCCATTTGGCTGAACAAAGGGAGTCAAACTTACCTCTTTTCAGCTCCACACCAAAATTACGCCCTCTGGTGCGGACTTCGGAGAAATGGCTCAAGAGGTGAGTCTTTGGAGTAACCTGATTTTGTCCCATTGTGAGCAAAATAAAAGGGAACACAGGGAAAAAAACAAAAGACACAATACTGGAAGCAAAACAGATTCGAACAGGACTCTCCCAAATCCACCGGCCGGTCAGCCACATCAATCTCACAGGCTTAGTGTCATTCACATCATTCACACCTAGATCAGGATCCTTACCAGAAATTAACCCCAACGGCGGCCACTGAGGACATCGCTTTAGCTCCTGACAGCCATGGATGTCTCCCTCAGCTTCCGACAGTGGAATCTCCAGGGTCACAGCCCTTTCTTTCCACCCAGATGAGAATTCTCAACCAGAACCAGACTGGGACCTCTTAGTCAATCCTCCTTCCGCGGTTTCCCTGAACCTCGGTATCAGATCGTCTGTTCCTTGAGGAAAGGTCTGATCCCAGACGTGTCCCCAATTATTGAGGTCCAAAGTCAAGCACTCCTCACAGAACAGAAGACACGAAAATGCAATTCACACAATGAGGTTTTTATTATTCAGCATGCTGAGGTCAGGGATTAGGCTCAAAAGTCGAACCTCTATCCCGGACCTCCTTCTGCCTTCTTCACTAGGTTTTAGTTTTCAGGCATATGACATTTCATAGTTATCCATTAATTCATGGCATACAGGTGGCTGTTTGAGGTTACAAGCATGGGAACTTCACAGTTCTCTACAATCTCTACTAAACAGTTATCCGCTATCTTTTCTAAACAGTTATCTGCTATTTTTTATGGTCCATAGGTTGCTCATGGCCTTTTAACCCACATCTTGGCCACATCTAAGTAGTCACTCTAATCTCATGGCAAGCATCTGGTTGTTTATTTACAGACATTCCTTTAAACTCAGACCTTCTTTACCAGTGATGTTTTTTTTCTTCCTCCTGAGAAGGGAGTAGGGGCTTTTCGTCCATCTGTTCCTTTGACATTGAAGCTGACTAAGGAGGTGAATTGCCTGCCCCCAACAGTCCCACTTCTTAATAATTTCATCTTGGTGCATTCCTGAGGGTGTTATAACTACTCAAGTTATCATGTCTCTTGAATGACTATATCAGCCTTCTAGAATCTTACATTGATGATTCTGCTCCTCTCTTAGACATCAGAATGATTTCTAAGGCTACTAAATACTGCATTGATATATCACCTACTTGGGCAATATTTGGACATTTTAAACGAATCTCAACTTAATTCCTTCCAATAGTTTCTCTCTCAGAGCATTTGTGATCTAGAGCTATTGCTCCCTCAATAGTAGCTTCCTTCACTCATGCTGCCTTCATCACTGGGTTGCTTGTGTATTACATGTCTAAACTGCCTGTGCTGGATACTTGGAGGATAAGTAGATGAGAGGAAGGAGTACCCCATATGAATGGAGGTACATAGATAGTTACTTGTTCCTTGAAATTCTTAACGGAGAAGTAAAACTCTATTTTTATGGTAAGGCATTCAGAATATATCCTGAGCCCACCTCACATTGAGAGCACAGGGCTGGGTTCTGAGATTAAAAATTAGACATTTGTTTCTTAAGGAGAGGTTGTTTCCACTGCTGACAGCCTGTGCCACAACTCCGCCATCTCCTGTGTCCTCCAGCTGCGTCGTTACTGCATTGCCTGCTGACACTCTAGCCCTCCATCAAGGACACAATTGGTCCATAAGAAAGCTGAATCACGCTGTCATTTTCTCTGGCATAAAGTCCTTCTGTGGATTGATACATTGAGGCTACATTTTAAAAATGTTCCTTTCTTAGTTTGGATTTTCCTACTTCAAATTTCCCCTCCTAGAGGTTTGTTTTCCTCTGTCCTACAGAATTTGGTTGATCTTGGAGGCATGAAAGAGCCACACAAACAGGAGGCAGAGGAAATTAGAACTGCTAGATTTTCCATTTTCTCTGTATTCTTTTATGCATTAAAATATTACTTCGAACTTTTTGAAGCAGATAAAGGAATAATGATTGAATGTAGGCAATCTTTTAAAATACAAATTAGCATAGTTGCCTAGTTACCTATTTATTGGGTGCTACTACATCATCAATTAAATTTTTTAAAAAAATATTTTATTTATTTTTTTATGAGAGAGAGAGAGAGAGAGAGAGAGAGAGAGAGAGAGAGAGAGAGAGAGAGAGAGAGAGGCAGACAGAGAAGGCCTCCAAGCCACTGCAAATGAACTCCAGACACATGCACCCTCTTGTGCATCTGGCTGTATAAGGGCACTGGGGAATCAAACTCTGGTCCTTCTGCATTGCAGGCAAACGCCTTAGCCGCTAAGCCATTTCTTCAGCCCACAATTAAAATTTTTTGCAGCTGATATGGTTGCATAGCTGGAGAGCCCAGGAGGGTACACAGAATAACAGTCTAACAGTGGGAGGCATTCTTCCAGTACTTACATGCTGGTTCTAGTTGTCTCAAGTACTTTTATGTATAATTTATTTACAGACAGCCTTGTCCTTCAAATTCATGAACACTGATATTAATTAAGATCCTAGGTAAACATGGTTACCATGGAAAACAAAAAGGACATCAACCACAATATCTCCAAGAAATATTTCTCTCTAGTATCTGAAAAATAGTGTTGCAGAGCATACAGCTGTACCATACAGGAAAATGTCAGTTCTGAGTCAGATGCAACTAAATGAGACACATTTAATTTTCATTACTTTTTATTGTTATTACAGGCTACTTATTTTCTACATGTATTTAAATTCTAGGAAAATAATATAAAATAGAATAGGGCACAAACTGTCTCAAGGAAAGACCAGTTATTGCTTTAGTGTGCAAAATGTCACTATTTCTAAAGATAAATTAAAGATATACAGGAACAATCCAATTTCAAGAAATGTATAAATCGCACTTGAGGTACATAGCTACATATTAAAAGCAGCAGGAAAGTCACCTTAAATATAATGTTGCCAAACTGTAAAAGTGTCAAACTTGTGTATAATCTAGATTTGAAATAATCCAAATAAAAATCAAAAGTACATTTTTGTTTGAACTGACATGATTTTCAATGTGCATAGAAAATTAAAACATGAGTTTAGCCAGAAAGATTCTAAAAATGAGAAGTGAGTAGAAATTTAGCCAGAGAAGATAATAAAACATATAATGTCATAGTAATTAAATGAGCATACTGCTGATACAAGAACCCAAGGAAACAATTTGATGTGCACAGATATAATCCAGAACATTTACAGGTTTCGGCAGGAGGATTGCTGGATAAAGACCAGCCTCATTTCCAGAGTTAGACACCGTGTTCAAAGGATGAACAGAAGTGGAGGAAGGATAGAAAGAAGGAATATGCAGCACATATGCTAATTATGTAGAAATTTAATATACAATGAAGATAGTCCTTCACATTTTAAATAGCCATGGGAAAAAGTTGGAACTATATTTTAAAGCCACATAACATTTTGATCAGCTCAAAGAACTTAATTCTTACAAAGAACCCGGAAAAATCACTAGAATTTAACATGCAGAGAAAAGTCCTTTTATATCTAATGTACCAAATGCAGAAGCTCAAAAGAAAGACTAATAGCCACAGAAACAAGGAAAGGTTTACAGGAGTTCTGAATACATTATAAAGAATATACATTCATACCATACAATACAAAAAGCTTCTGCCTTCAGCAGGAAGATGCAGATGATTTCCTGCTGGTTCACTAGAGCCACTAGTCTTGCACAGACCAGTCAGTCAGACCTCTGAATAAGAAAAAAAAAGTTTAATATTTTTGCAAACAGAAATCAGGGCACCTTGCCACTTCAAATGAACCTGTGAGCTCCCTCTTTAGAATCAAGTTAGCGATAGGAGAATAAAGCTGGTGTAGTACACAGCATCTGCATCCCCAGAGTTCCTACAGCTGGCTAGTGCATAAACAGCAGAATCGCACTAGAGCTGTGTCCTAGTATCTGCAGCACCATGACACTTACAGTGGGAAGGAGGCAGAGAGAGCAAGTGCAGCTGCACAGATTCTGTAACCTCACAGGTCCTACAGTTTGAAGGAGGCAGAGACAGGAGAATAAAGCTGGTGCAGTAGCACCAGCATCTGCAATCCTACAGGTCCTACAGTGTGATGGAGGCAAACAGAAGAGAATAAAGCCAGTGCTGCAATACATCATCTGAACACCCAGGTATCCTAATGTTGGGTGGAGGCTGTGAATGAAGAATAAAGCAGCTGTAGTACCACAGCATTTGCAATCTCTGATTTTCTACATGGTGATGGAGGCTGAGAGAGGATAAAGCCGATGATGGTGCTTGGTATCTTCTAGCCCAGTGTTCCTACAATGGAATGGGGGCAAAGACAGTAGAGTAAATCCAGTGCGGTAGCACAAACATCTGTAATTCCAGAGCTCCTACAGTGAGGAAGAGTCAGAGTAAAGCTGGTTCTGTAGCAAAGCACTTGTAAACCCAGAGCTCCTTCAATGTGATGGGGGAAGAGACACAAGAACAAAGCCAGTGCAGTACTGCATGAGCTGTAACCCCGGAGTTCCTACATTGGAATAGGATATTAAACTGGCGCAGTAGCCTGGCATCTGTAACACCAAATCTAAGTTGGATGGAAGCAGAGATAGGACAGACACCCTGGTGTAATAGCACCAGGATCTGTAACACTAGAGGGTGCAGTAGCCAAGCTTCTGTAGTTTCAGAGCCCCAGCAGTGAGATGGATGCAGAGACAACAGAATAAAGCTGGTGCCAGAGCTCCTAAAGTGGGGTGGAGGGAAAAAGAAGAGATTCAAGCTGATTCAGTAAGGCAGCATTTGCAACTGAGAACTCCTACAGAGGGTGGCATCTGTGACCTTAGAGCCTCTACAGCTGGATGGAGGCAGAGACAGGATAAAATACCTGGTGCAGTAGTACAGTGTTCACAGACTGGTGCTCTTTCAGTGGAGTGGGTGCCTAAACAGGAGAATAAAGCTGGTTCAGTACCACAGCATTTGTGAACCAGAGCCCCTGTGGAAGCAGAGGCTGGAGAATAAATCCAGAGCATTAGGACAGCATCTTTGACAAGATCACTTACTGTTGGATGGTGGTAAATACAGGAGAATGAAATGTTTCTGTAGCATAAAGGTCTGTGACCAAAGGGCACCCACAGTGGGAAGTAGGTACAGAGAGGAGAATAGATTCAGTGCAGTAACAGAAGTGTCTGTAGTCTCAGAGCTCCTTCATAGGGATGGAGACAGAGAGAGGAGAAAAGACTCAGTGCAATAGCGTGCCATCTCTAATGCCAGAGATCCTATAGTGGGACAGAGGTAAAGAGAAGAGATTAAAGACAGTTCAGTAGCACATCTGTAACCCTGGAGCAATTTGAATCAATGAAGAGAGGAGAATAAAGGTGGAGCAATTGCAAGGCAACTGTAACCTCGGAGCTCCCACTGTGAGAAGTAGGAAGACACAAGGCTCAGCCAGTGTGGTAGAAGACATCTGTATCCCACAAGTTTCTATAGTGAGTTGTAAACAGAGAAAGGACAATAAAGCCAGTGCAGTAGTACAGCATTTGTAACCCCAGAGCACCTGCCGTGCAGAGGAGGAAGAGGCAGGACAATAAACCTGGTGCAGTAACACAAGCATCTGCACCTTCAGAACTCCTACAGTGTGAGGGAGGCAGAGATTGTCCAGCAAAGCTGGCACAGTAGCACTGCATTTGTTTTCCTAGAGCTATCACAGTGGTGTGGAGCAGAGACAGTAGAAGAATTCCAGTGTAGTAGCAGAAACACTGTAATTCTCAAGATTTTCCATGGGGTGGAGGCAGAGAGAGGGGTATAAGGCCAGCACAGAGCACAGGCATCCATTTCCCAAGAACTTTCACAATGGGAGGCCGGTGGAGAGAGGAGAATAAGCCTTGTGTGTTTGCACAACATTTGCAAACTCACAGCTCCTTTAATGTGTCAGAGGCAGAAATAGGAAGATAATGCTGGGGAATTTGCCCAGCATTTAGAGCCCCAGTGCTCCTACCATTGTTCAGAGTTAGAGACAGCTGAATAATGCTACTGGCAGTGACACACCATATAGAATTTCACAGCTGGCTCAGAGGAATTGAGGCAGACAGGAGAATAAGGCAGGAGCATATGTAAACCCAGAGATTCTAAGTTAGAATTGAGGCAGAGACTGGAAAGGAAGGCTAGTGTAGTAGCTCAGTGCTGTATTCACAGAGCTCATACAGTGGAATGCAGGCAAAAAGAGGAAAATAAAGCTAGTGTAACAGCAACACATACGGAACCCCCAAGTTTTTACAGGTCCGAATAAGCTGGTGCAGTAGCAAGGCATCTGGAACCTGAGAGCTCAGGGCTGTGAACTCAGGTATTCATGCTTGAATCACAAGTGCTTTACCTACAGCAATGTCTATTCTTTGAATCCAAGATATAAATGTATGCATGTATTTATGTTTATGTACAGGTATGGCTAGAAAAATGAAGATGAGTAAAGGGGAAGAAAGAAAACCTCATAAAGGGTAAATGTGAACAATCATGCTGTACTTAAATGAAAAGGAAACCATCACTGTGTTCAATGAATCTATACCAATACAATAAAAATAGTACTGTTAACCAACAAATAACATAGAAATCAGTGTAAAATATAATATAGCATTTTTCTTTTTAAAAATATTATATTTATTTAAGAGAGAATGAGAGAGAGAGAAAGAGGCAGCTAGAGAGAGAGAGAATGGAGACCCTGGAAACAAACTCCAGATGCATGCACCAACTTGTGCATGTGGCTTTATGTGGGTACTGGGGAATCGAACTTGTGTCCTACTTATCAGTCAAGTGCCTTAACCACTAAGCCATCTCTCCGGCCCTAATATAGCATTTTAAAAGTTGTCTCTCTGTTGGAGTAACCTCCCTGTGGGCCTGTCAAGTTCCATGGCTCTTTCCACTAACCTAACAGAGGAATGAACTGACCAGGTTTACCCAGAGAGAACCCCTTACTTTATGCCTACACAGTGAAAACCCCTTACCTTCTGTCAGCAAGCCCAACCTGTCTCCCTCTAATTCTTTCAGAACCTCAGGCACCTTCTAGACAGTGTTGTAATGTGTTTCCCAGTTATTTTGTCTTGAAGCATCCAGTCACCTTCTTGGCATTTGCCTCATATCCCCCAAGTGTTTATGGCAAACTTGTTTTCCAATGAAGTCCTGTATAAAAATGGGCAATTTCCCCATACTAGAATCTCCAGGATTCTGTTTCTCTATTGCGTTTGTTTTCCCACAATTCTTGCCCATTTGTAAGGGAGTAGGTAATTCTTAATGTGGTGAGCTGTGTTGCTTAGAATTAGATGTACTTACCTCATATATTTTTTGAATGGTACCGACCTGATGGCAATTTGGGAATTTGTGCATTCCTGGAGGAAGTGTGTTATTAGGGGGATGCTTATGAGAGCTATAGGAAACTGTCTCTTGTCAGTGTAGAGCTCAGTGTAATACATTGATTCCCACCTTCTTTGGTAAAGGTGATGTCCAGCCTATTCCCATGACAGTCTTCTGCTTTCATGAAGCTTCTCTCAAGTGTGTTAAACAAAACAAATCATTTGTCCTTAAAGCTGCTTCGGTTGGATGTTTTGTGCCAGAAATGAGAAGGTAACTGCAACAGGCATCACAAATAAATAATACATTTGTTTATAAGAAACTAAGCATAAATTAAAAAATAAGAATTAAATTTCTCCATTGCAATTATGGATTTACAGATTGTATTTTTCCTAGTTAAGCATGACATTTTTACTTTTATGTTCTTATGAGATTGAGTGTTAGTTCCAATAAAAAATAATATTCTTACAGGATAGGAAAGACAACAGGTGAGTGAAAAAAATTATATCTAAGAAATGTTTGTGTGAGTGTGTATGTGCCATTTTCTATAAAACTATAAAATATTTCAAAATTTCTTCTGTCATTCTTGTGCAGGGGCCATTGTATTCTTTCTTGTATCATTCCTATTCAGGAATGATATATTTCCAGTTGTAATATAAGTGCTTTTCCTCCTGCCTTACCTTACACAGCAGATCTATGAAATAATATTCTAATTCTTATCTTACTCTTCAAGTGGAGGAGAGTAGCACCAAAATATTCCTCACAGCCCAGAAGGCAGGTCTGTTAATATTTGAGCATCAGATTTTAAAGGAAGACTTCCCTATAATTATGAGTGAAGATGGGATCTCAAATCATCCTGACCATTCCATTCCCAGTGTGATATGTCTTGATCATCTAGGGCTTATAAGAATCAATTCCATGATTTGAATAACAGATGCCATTTTTATATTTAAATACAGATTGGTTAACTATGGAAATAAATACATCCGCCAAGAATTTTAACAATACTAGAGGGTTTTAGTAACTATAAAGGCATTGGAAAGTTGTGATAACAATTTGTCTTAGTGTTTTCCTTCCCATTTCCAAACACTTCAGACTGTTTGCCCAAAACAGTAGTTGTATAAATTCACAGGAAGTTAGAAAAGCAAGATTGTCATAATTTTCCCCTTTGAGTCTTAGATATAATTCCTATGTTGATACAAGGTTAAGCGCAAATTTTGCATTGGGGCTTGAGTCCCTCAGATAAACCTTTACCTTAGAATAACAGCATTCAAGAATTTGTTATTTTAAAAAAAATACATATTTTATTTATTTATTTATTTATTTATTTATTTATTTATTTATTTATTTAAGTGATCTGAGGTAGGGTCTCACTCTTGCCCAGGCTGACCTGGAATTCACTCGGTAGTCTCAGAGACTTGAACTCATCGTTATCTACCTACCTCTGCCACCCAAATACTGAGACTAAAAGCGTGCGCCACCACGTTCAGTTTATTTCAGTATATTTGAGCTAGGATCTTTTATAGGATTTGATCTGCTGATCTTCCTGCCTAGCCTCCCAAATGCTGAAATTACAGCAGTTGAAACAGCCTATGAGGCTAAGGAGTCCTGGCTGTGGCTTCATTTACATTTGGTTTCCTGCCATGAACTGTCTATCATGACCCGAGGGGTGGGACTTGAGGCGCCGTCCAATCAGGCACGCGGACAGCGCGAGGGCGGGGCTTCCGCAGCCCAGGGTCTTTGTCTCCGAGCTCCCTCCACCTTCCTCCTCTGGAGTTTGGGGACGTGGTGTCCTAGACTCTGAGCTGCGCCGCAGTGCTGGGCGGAAAGCACAGGAGCCGCTGGATGTTCGGGAAGCCGGGAATGGTGAGGGTGACGTGAGGGT
>PVHP010034883.1:0-18928 GCA_004024765.1 Zapus hudsonius
CTCTCCAACAAATAAATACATTTTTTAAAAAGTAAGCATAGCTGCAGACAGACACATATGTCATCACTTAGGAAACTTGAACGAGGAGGAGGTTTAAATGCAGATGCCATATATACAGATGTGAGCATATATACACAAGCTCATATACATGCTGATGTTTTCTTGCTCTGAGAGCCAAGATGGTTCAGAAGCAACAGTACTTCAGTAGGAAGAAGGATATCCAATGCTCAGATCTCGGTCGTTAATACCATTCTCTGAAAAGAACTAAAGCTTGGGACAATGATTGGCTCTTGAACTGAAACAGGAAATCTAGATGATCCTAAAGAAGCTGAAAAATGCCAGAAAGTAAAGAAGTTTAAAAAATGAAAACTCTCTTGGTGGAGATGTCAGAGAAGCATGAGTCCCAAAGAACAAGCTGGCGATTAAAGCAACAATATGATAGGATTGGACTTCGACCCATACTCTAAAGTAAATGTGCGTGAGTGCCGACTGATATGCAGAAATTATTTGATAAATAGTTGAAACCATAATATCTCCTGGAAACAATTTCCAACAATTGATGTCAGTATTATCAAGAAAAGATGGAAGAAAGGAGCTCTGTATTCTTTCAGTATGGACTGCTCTTCCAGAGTACGGCAGGGGAAGGAGGAGGAAAGCCCTCAGATACACATCCCTGTACAAGTACCTTAAGTGACCCCTGCTGTGAACCATGGGTGAGAATGTCTCCATGTAGGTTCACGAATTCACTGCACACCCCTCTGTGGCAGTATGCTGATAGTGGTGGGCCTCATGCACACGTGAGCATGAGGGAGAAACGTGAGCATGAGGGAGAAACGGGAAGTCTCTGCTTTCCTCCCAACTTTACTTTGAACCTAAAGTTACTCTGAAAACAGTATTTTCAAAATATGTCATTAAGAAATATAGTTCATCTTCCTAGTAGCCAGGGTGAATGGAAGTCACATTATCTATAGGCTAACCATGTTGCTAGGAGTCAGAATAAGGGACTTAAGCTGCCAAATTTAAATTTTGGTGTTTTAAACTCTTCTGGATGTACAAGCCTTCTGTGCTGTCCAAGGCAAGCAAGGCCTTGGACATGAGCTTCGGACACTCCGCTGACACACACACCCCTTCAGGAGCATACGTTATACAAGATGATTACCTCCACGTCTGTGTCCACAAGTCCAAATGACAGGCAGATGGACTTGGCCCATTCTTCTCTCACTTGTGTGGTTCAACCTTCAAAATACAGCATTCCTCTAATTTCCAACTACTTATTAAAGGCACAGCTGACTACTCGACCTCCTTCACATTACCTTCATAAAATTAGTTTTCCAGCTGTGCCTAATGGTACATGTCCGCTGCCTGGGCTACACAGTGAGTTCAAGGCCAAGCTGAGCCACTGTGTGAGCCATTGTGCAAAAAATAAAAATAGGGCTGGGATGGAACTCAATGGTAAATCACTTGCCCAGCATGCACAAAGCCCTGGGTTCAATTCCCAGCTCTACTACTCCCCTCCCCCACCCTCACAACACATACACACAAAAGAAAAATATTTTGCAGGCTCATTCTTACTCTGATCCTCCTCTGGATACACTCCCATTGCCAAGTATCACTTGCACTATTCTACTTGAACATTTCTTTTAGAACCTAATTCCCAGCTGCTACAGGACTGTGCATGTCACTTGACTGTCTCAGGGCACATTGGCCTTAGATTATCTGGACATTGTGATGGTATTATGGTAGCCAAGATTACGTTGAGTGCTTCATCAGACCCATCTCACTAGCTCTGTGGAGACTGTAGGTAATGCATCCCTGAGGCCTTCATCCTGCAAAAGGCTCTCATGCAGCTGCCAGTAAAGCCACCTGCCTCCACCTTATGCTTTTATAATTGAATCTCTTAAATGTAAATTACATTTGTCCTAGTTAAATTTCATGTTATTTTGAGCCCAGAGTTCCAGCTTATTGAGGTCTTATTAAATTTTGGTTCTGTCATGGATTTCTGTGTCTATTTCACATACTTGCAAGTGTCTCTAACCCAGGTAGAGGGGCTTCAAAATACGTACAAGCTGGCTAACTCACAACTAGAGACACAGAAGACACATGGATGATATCTCAGTGATGGAGAAAACAGCTGTCCATTCTCTAAGCACCAGTTCCTGGACAGAGTTCCCTGACATTCTGGGTCACAGCTTACAGTCCAATGTAAGAAGAGGAGGGGAGAGAGAGAAATTATTGGTAACAAGCTGAAATGTATGAAGGTATAAGTGAGAATGAATCTGAAACTATTTCTGTCATTCTCCCACACATTTGTATATGTGTGGGCAGGTACTCTGTCACATGCATGCTCGCATACCCTTGGTGCATGTGTGCCATGCACAGCATGTAGACGTCAGAGAACAACATTCGGGTGTTGGTCATTGCCTTCCTCTGCACCTGAGCACCCGAGCACCTGAGGCAGGCCTCTTACTTGTTTTTATAGATGTCATTCCCTGCAGCTCTCATTGCTGATCTGTGCTTCCAGGAAAGTCTGTCTCTGTCTCCCATCTCGTGGTAGGCATGCTGGGATTATAGAAGCCTATAGTGGCTTCTGGCTTTTATGTGGGGTCATTCTGGGGATCTGAACTTGAGTGCTCAGGCTTGAGGCATCTGGTGCTTTGAGTGTATGTCCCTCATAGACTCAGGGCTTTTATTAAAGCTTGTAACTTGGATTTCCAGCCGCCTAGCTGAAAGAGGTGTCACTGGGGGCAGATCCTTGTGTCCAGCTCTAAGGTGTGTTTGGGGGCAGATCTGAATTCCAGCCTAAAGGTATACAGAGAGATTTGTTTATTTATGTATGTATTTATTTATTTTTTAAAGTAGGGTCTCACTGTAACCCAGGCTGACCTGGAACTCTCTCTGCAGCTTGTAGCTCTGGGTTGGCCTTGAACTCACAGCAATCCTCCTGCTTCGGCCTCCCAAGTGGTAGGATTGAAGGGGTATACCACCATGCATGGCCTGGCCTGAAGAAAGGTTTTGAGTTTTGGCTGGTTGTTTGGTGGTATGTTTCTGCTTGGATTTATGAATGGGAGCCAACTGGAAATTTCCCTGGATCTGTAAGCTTGAAATAAACCCCTTCCATAAACTGTGTCTGGTTTGAATGTTCATCCCAGCAGTGTGGAGCTGGCTATAACAAATGGCAAGCACTTTATCCACTGAGCCAGCCTCCCAGCCCCATCTCTACTCTTCTGCACCTTCCATTCTTAAGTTGGAGAAAAGGGGAGAATTGAACTACCGGAAGCCATGCTTTCTCATCTGCCCATAAATCTCTGAGCACAGTAGTCCTTGTTGTTTCTAATGTACTATATGCCTGAGGGGCCCTGCATGTGTGCTGGTGGCTTCTGTTTTGGAAGAGACTGCCAACATACTGGGGATTACCCGGGGTCTCAGCTGCTCCTCTGCTCCTTTCTCTCCTGCTGGTTCATGACATGCCACTGGCTGGAAAAATCTCAGCTCTAACATTTAAGTAGCAATTTGCAAACGGTAGCATGTGAAAGCTAGGGCTGGCAAACTGTGGCCCATGGCCCAAATCTGGCTCACCACCTGTTTCTCTAAATTGTTCAGTGGTTGGGGGAAAGAAATCAACAGAAGTATAATATTTCATGACATGTGAAGATGATATGAAATTCACATTTCAGTATGGTGTAATAAAATTTTATTGAAACAGAGCCCCGTTCATTTATTTTTGCATTGTTGGTGGCTGCCTTTTCGCTCCTGATGAATCCTCTTGGTCTCTCTCAGGACTTTGTTCTGTGGAAGTTCCTTGGGATGTTACTGAGAAATCCTATGTTCAGGCAACTAGCTTTTAGATGTTGTCGAACTTCTTCCTGAAACATAAAACTCCCAGCTAACAAATGGCTTTTGCTTACTCATAAATCAGCTGTCCTGTGCCCATGTACATGTTCCCACAGGAGCTAAGTTTACAGTTAACTTCAATGGAAAAAGCTAAGGTAGCTCAATAAAAGTAATTTTAAAAAATATACCAGTTGCCATGTTCGTCCTGTCAGCTATCCACAGGGAACTTGGACTTGACAGTGATCATTGACCTAAAGCTGCTCCTTTTGCCCCAAGGGTTCCTCAACACCAGCTTCCCCATTTCAGTCCCTCACCCACTTGGGCTTCTCAACTCTCCGAACCCATCTCACAGATAGTGATTGTGTGCTCTCAGCCTTCCATTAGCTGATGCTGAGAGCAGCTGAGTTCAGCTCATTAAGACAAACTCGAACAAGCTGGCATGGTGGTGCAGGCCTGTGATCCCAGCACCCCGAGGCTGAGGTAAGAGGACTGCATTGTGTTGTGGTGGTGGTGGTTTGTTTTTTTTCGAGGTAGGGTCTTACTCTAGTCCAGACTGACCTGGAATTCACTGTAGTGAATAGGGTGTCCTCGAACTCATGGCGATCCTCCTGCCTCTGCCTCCTGAGTACTGGGAGTACTGCCACTTCATCTGGCTTGAGGACTGCAAGTTTTAAGCCAGCCTGGCTTACATAGAAAGACATTGCCTCAAAACACAAGAAATATGCAAAATAAATAAGCCCTTATATATACATGGACATGTATATGTGTGTATGTATGCATATATATATATATATATTCAGCTAATTTGATTACATGCCATAAAAATCAATAATATAATGGAAAAATAATAAAAGTGATTATAGATTTTACTAAAATAACTATAAAAAGTTTGATTGGAGTTGGGAATTTAGCTCAGTGGTAGATATTTACCTAGTAAATGCAAGGCCCAGGTTTGTACCCAGCACCAAAAATGAATGAATAAACAACAAAACGAGTTGGTTTATGGTCTGCAAATATAACTTAGTTGGTAGCATGCTCACAAAGCATGCACAGAGCTCTAAATTCAATCCCTAGAACCTCATAAACTGGCCATGGTGATGCATGCCTATAATCTCAGCACTCAGGAGGTAAAGCAGGAGGATCAAGAGTTTAATGTCATCTTCAACTACATGGCAAGTTTGTGGCCATCCTGGGTTGCATGAGACCCTGTCTCAAGTCTGTTTAAACTTTTGAAAAAGTTTAATACAATCACTAGTTTAGAGTCAATAATAAAACATATTTTTTTAAAACTTCTGCATATTAAAATAATGTAGGTAGGAATATCCTTAATTGAACTATCTATATAAACAATAAAAATTTTTGAGATATGGGGCAGGAGAGATGGCTCAGCAGTTAAGGCTGCAAAACCTAACAACTCAAGTTCAGTTCCCCAGTACCCACATAAAGCCAGATACACAAAGTGGCTCATGCATCTGGAGTTCGTTTGCAGTGGCTAGAGGACCTGGAATGCTCATCTTCTGTCTGTCTGTCTGTCTGTCTGTCTGTCTGTCTGTCTGTCTGTCTGTCTGTCTATCTATGTCTGTCTCTCTCTCTCTGCTTGCAAATATATAAAATAAAAAATGTTTGAGATACAAAAGAAAATGATTACAAGAAAAATACAGCATTTTTATTTAAATGCTTTAATGATATCCATTCTTCATAAATTGGTGTTAGGATTTAAGTAGTTTTTTTCAGAATAGTCTACAATTTTCCATGATATGTTAAAAAAAATCCAATAGGACTTAAGAAGTTGAAGTGCAGAGGCCAGGAAGATGCCTCAGTTGGCAGAGTGATTACCGTATAAGCATGAGGACCTGAGTTCAGATCCTTATCACCCACATAAATGCTGGGTAGCATGGGGTACCTGTAATCTCAGTACTTGGAAACTTTGGCTCCTCCTATAAACATAAAAACAATCATACATATACCCCACAGATGCAGTGCAAAAAATTACAATGCAAATGAGGAGAGAAAGAGATGAGATTGGGTCTTACAGAGATTCCAGAATTTAAGAAGAATTATGTACACATTAAGAAGCTAATAAATCTGAATTCAAAAGCATTAAGTAAAACAACTGGCTTGGACTTTTTAATAATGCATATTGTTAAAACACATTGAGGGAAAGGAGAGAGGAGGGAGGAAAAAGGGGATATGGAGAAAGGAAGGAAAAGGCTATAGTAAGGTACTCTAAAGAGAAATAAATTTAAATGATTCTTAATCAGTTCTTTTTGAAGCTATGAAGTTCATTGTGGGAATATGAATATTGATGGTGATTATTTTATGATAAAATCAAATATAATAACGATATTGTTCCCATTAAGGAGGATCCCTCATCCTTTTTGGCTGTTTGTTAAAATGCTCACGTATAAGCTGTCATGATGTTTGGGGGTTACTTTCAAGTAGTTCAGAGGAAAATATATTTGTATATATTGTGTGAATACCCATATAGAGAAGGAAAAGTAAGATGTGACAAAATATTAGTTATTGCTTAATCAAGGTTAAAAATACATACTTTTCTTTCAGCTTTTTGTTAGTTTGAGTATTTACAAAATAATTTTAGGGATAAATACTGACAGCAGAGAATATAAAAGAAAACTCTAAAAACACAGAAATGAGGGACACCAGCCCTGCCAGATCCAACATTCATTGAGTAAGCAAGCAAATCTCTGTGTCATTATAGTTATTAACATTGCACGGGTACAAAAGCAAGCAGGGATCAGTGGGAAGCATCTGAGAGCCAAGGACTTGAGTAACTGTTTCCCATGTGATGAATCAATAGCAAAAGCCAAGCTTATTGGGATAAGTTCAAAGTAACTTTCAAGGAAAAGGGGTTGGAGAGAGGCCTCAGTGGTTAAAGTCATTTGCTTACAAGCCTGATGGCCTGGGTTTGAGTCCCCAGTACACATATAAAGCCAGATGCACAAAGTGGCACATGAATCTGGAGTTCATTTGCAGTGGCAAGAGGCCCTGTTGTGACTGTCTATACTCACTCATTCTGTCTATCTGTCTGTCTGTCTCTTTCAAATTAGTAAATATAGTAAATATAGTTTTGTTTTAAAAAGTCAGCTTTGTCCACAAAACACTGAACTAAATACTGTTAGATATTGTATTAGTTACAATACCTGGCCAGAAGCAACTTAAGGAAGAAAGTGTTTATTTTGGCTGAGTTTGAGAGGATGCAGTTCCTTGTGGAGACAAGTTGTGGCCAATATGGCTGTGGCAGCACTCTGTAGTCTCAGGCTGGCCTCTCATCTGAGTGGATCAGGGAACAGAAAGGGGAATGCTGCTGGTATTTACCTGGCTTTTTCTGTCCCTCTTTACCTTCGGTCTAAGGTCCTGGTCTAGAGGATGGCACCTCTCACCATGGTGGCTCTTCCCTCCACTTAAACATCACTGGAGACACGCTCACAGACATGTCCATAGGTTTGTTCCCTAGGTGATTATAATCCATTCAAATTAACAAGATTAACCATTACAGGTAGAAAGTAAAGACTCGTATTAAGTATGAAAGCAGAGGCTGGAGAGATGGCTCAGAGGTTGAAGGAGGTTGCTTACAAAGCCAGACTGCCCAGGTTTGGTTTCTAGCACTCACATAAAGCCAGATGCCCAAAGTGGTCCATGCATCCCTTTGCAGTGGCAGGAAGCCCTGGCTTACCCATTCTCACTCCCTCGTTCTCTCTCTCTCTCTCTCTGTTTCTCCATCTCATGAATATTTTTTTAAAAAAGAAATGTAGGATTTTGGATTTTGGTCAATGTGCTCACAAGTGTACAATAAGTAAAAAAATCACAAAAATCAAAAATTTTAACCATTTAAAATTTAAATATTGTTATATGAGTAGGTAATAAAAAGATTGATTTTGATTGTAATTTGTGGGTTATTTATTGTGTTATTTTAAAGGATTCATTGAAATAGATTTTTGAAGACCTCTGAATCCCAGAGAATAAGTGACAGTTTACCAAAGAAAGACGCATGAACTAATAAATCATTACAAATTATGTTGAGGCTAGGAGGGGGCAGACAAGCCCCTGTTCCCATACAAGTCAGTGGCATTGCGAAGGTGGATAACTATAGAGAAAGAATTAGCAGCTCTTAAGAGAAATCATAGTAACTACTGATTCAGTAATTCTACCTTGAGGACTCTAGTTTAAAGAAATAATCCCAAATACTGGTAGGGTGATAACTTTATACAAAAGACTTGTCACTTACATTGTTTATAAAAGAACAACAGCCCGAGACTACAGAGTGAATTCTAGGTCAGCCTGGGCTAGAGTGAGACCCTACCTCAAACAACAACAACAACAACAACATTTCAAGTGAGCTAAATATTCAGTAATAATGGGCCTCTTAGAGAATTATAGAGCCAAAAAAGCTATCTGGAAACTATTAAAATGATATTTTATATCATTTTATTTTATATTTTATAGATATTTTATATTGCATGAAAATTTTGAAATATAAATTCTAAAATATTGAATATTTATGTGTTCAGTACAAATGAGAGACATTTTAAAGCCAACTGTATGAGGTATTCTTTGTCATTAAGATAGCTATCCTGACAGGTGTGATGCATGCCTGCTCTCTCAACACTTGGGAGGCTAAAGCAGTAAAATTGCCGTGAGTTCAAGGCTAACCTGAGCTATTTGCTGGGACCTTTTCTCAAATAAGTAATAAAATTCAAAGGCAAATATTCTTTTAGTTTGTTAAAATCTCTACCTTTGGTAGCATATCCCCCATTCTAGGAAGAAAACCAATTCATTGCAGTTTCACGTTTAAAGCAAATTTTTATGAAATAAGGAAAATAATTTTCCCTTGCCCTTTCAGTATAGAATTGTTCACAAAGATAAACTCAAAGAATTACATAGTACTGTTTTTATGCAGTCTAAATGTCTTATTTTTTTCTATTCTATCATACCCTGAGTAAATCAGGAATCAGACCAAAGGAAAGAATTTTTAGCAAATAGTTTCCTAGGGATATTTGATTACTGTGTTTAAATTCATATATATATATATATATATATATATATATATATATATATATATATATATATATATATATATATATATATTATATCCATCAGTTACTTTCTTGTTGTTGGGACAAAATACCTCACCAGAGGCAACTTGTAGAAGGCAGTGGGTCAATTCAGTTTACAGTTCCAGAGAGTAGAGTCCATCATGACTGGGAAGTCATGTCAGGAGCAGAGAGCCAGCATCCCATCCTCATATCAGCAAGGAGGAAATGGGGCTCTACAATAAACCTCAAGACCCACCCCTAGTGACATACTTCCTCCTGCAAAGCTCCACCTCTTCAAGGTTCCATAACTTTCCAGAACAGCACCAACAGCTGTGGATTAAATGTTCAAAGACTTGAACTTAATAGGGCCATTTTATGCCCAAACCACCATACCACCTTCAGTTTGGCCCCTTCTGAGTCTATAAGTCTCTGTTCAGTGAAAAGAGCCTGGTGACAATGGTTGCTGTGTATTTGACCTTCAAGCCCTCAGGTGTCACCATTGTCAGTATGCCAGTGTGATGGCCAGCCATAGCACCCAAGCTGCTGCACAACCGGAAGTGGAATGGTCTGACTTTAATTTTACATATGGTGTAAATTTACATATGGTGTAAATTTAAAATGAAACAAAAACATTATCTCCCTTACATGTATTCTCGGTAAATGCTCCCTAGCTGGTTTAAACTAAATTGTGAGTTTTTTTTAAGTAAGATGCTTTATGATCCATAATTATAGCAAGGATAGCAACTGTTCATTGGGGTCTACTGATTTTTTTTTTTAAAATATTTTATTTATTCATTTTCAAGCAATGATACAGAGAGAGAGAGGAAGAGAGATAGAGAGAGAGAGAGAATATACCAGGGCCACCACCTTGTGGGTCTGGCCCATGTGGGTACTGGGGAATTGAACCCAGGGCCTTAAGCACTGGAGGCAAGTGCCTTAACCTCTGAGCCATCTCCAGGCCCATGATTTTTTATTTTAATCTCTATGATGACAAAGTGTTTTAAAAATAGTTAAAAAAATAAAAATAGTTGAAGCTTCCATTTTTGGAAGGCTGAGTAGATATGATTTTCCCTTATCTTTACGTGTAAAGATGTAACAAGGAAAGAAGACAGACTGGTTGGAAGGCTCAGGTACTGAATTTTCGTTTGGAGTGGTGAATTCTTGGGTTTTCATTCTGCTTTATATAGCCCAGACTTGGAGCTAAATAAGCCAGACGACTGAAAGTGCCTAAGAGAAGGCTCCCAGAAAGCCTGATCTCCATCCAGAAGGTGCATCGTAGCCAGGCAGGAATCTGTTACACAACATGCACTTGATTCCAGCCAGACATCCCAGGAAAACATGAGTCCTGTCCACACTTGCCAGCAAAGGCCAAGGGAAGCCTAGACACCTACCCTGTAGAGCTGTGAGGAAGCCCCCAGGACTCCTGCCAGGACCCTTCAGAACAGTCCCAGAGGAGCAGAGAGATTCTTCCCCTCTGAGCAGTGCTAGCCATGGAACCTGTGGCCAACTCAAGTGCCCGTGACCTTCACCTAGGCAGACAACTGAACTTACACCCCAGCTGGCAATAACAAAACAACACCTCCCTGTTTCTTCAAAACTAGCCAGCCTAGGTGTCCAGGCACAGAGGATGAAGAATAGAGGACCTGCGCTGTACTTCACACTAGAGTGCTATTCCGCTATGGAGAACAAAATAATGCATGTGTAGAAAAAAAATGGATGGAAAAAGGACACATATCATTTGTTTTCTTTCATATGTGAAATCTAGATTAAAAAGACATGAAAATAGGAGGAGTTGGGGAAATAACTCAGTGGATAAAGCACTTGCTACTCAAGCCGATCCCTAGACTCCAACCCAGAAGGTCAGAAGCCATGGCAGGCTTCTGTAATCTCAACATACTGATGACAAGATGGGGTGGGGGCAGGGGGCAGGCTGGGAGAGGGAAGAAGGGGACCAGTGGGAGGGGGCCAGGAGACAAGAGGGGATAAATATGATCAAATAAATTATGTACCTGCGGGAAGATTTTATAACGAAACCCATTATTTTCTACAATTAATGTGCACTAAAATAAATAGAATTTTAAATGACATTCAGTCTCATACAATCATGGTTTCAAATCAAAATCTCATAAAATGGAAAGCCAAAATCTCAGACTGAGAAAAAGGTAATCAGTGCAAGCCACCACTAGAATGACAGAAATGTTAGAATTCTTAGACAGATTTTAAAGGTAATAAAAGTACTCCAATGAACAATTACTAACATGCTTGAAACAAAGGAAAAACAGAAAAGCTCAGCAAAAAAAAAAAAAATAGTCTCAGCTGAGAAACCATGGAGGCAGGAAAGTAGCAAAATATTTGTCATGTGCCAGAAGAAAAGAACTGTCAATCCAGCATCCACACCCGGGGAACAGATCCTTCAGCAATGAATTGCAAATTGAGACATTCTCAGATGACAGTGAACTAGGAGAATATGTTCTCAACAGAGTATCTAAGGATAATGAAAAAAAGGAGTTGTCCTAAGGATGAAAGAAGTAACCTGGGAATGTCAGGAAAGAAGTAAAAAGGAAGATGCACCAAAAAATATGTATAAATGTAGTAGTTTTTCCTTCTCTTGGATTTACTAAATCATGTTTGATGGTTGAAGCAAAAATGTACATAGAAGAAATATTTTACTCAATTAAAAGGGAGTAAAAAGATAAAGATAAAGATAAAGGAGACCAGATCTCCATATTTTATTTGGACCAGTAGAATGTGATAAGGTGACACACATGTAATGTCTACAGCAGCAACTGAAAATCTGTTCAAAGACACTCTCAGAAGCACTGTGAATCATTCACAGTAAGAACCTCACAACTGCTTCATGCACAGGGAGGCAGGAAAAAGAAAACACATAGATCAAAAATAGTAAAATGAGCCGGGTGTGGTGGTGCATGCCTTTAATCCCAGCACTGGGGAGGCAGAGGTAGGAGGATTGCCTTGAGTTCAAGGCCACCCTGAGACTACATAGTGAATTCCAGGTCAGCCTGGGCTAGAGCGAGACCCTACCTTGAAAAACCAAAAAAAAAAAAAAAAAAAAGTAAAATGGACAGACCATACCCTGGGCCATAAAACAAGTCTCAAAAGAGCTAAACTAATTAAAATCATATAAAATATCTTATGACCACAAAGAAATTAAATTAGAAATGAATTAAAAAAAAAAAGAAAATGGGAAAATAACCCAATACCTGGAAATTAAATTTCTATAACCTATCAATTCAAGAGGAAGTCTCAGGACTAACTTTAGAATGCATTATTCTAAGTGAACATGAGAATATAACATCAAAATTTGTAGGACATAGCTCATGCAGTGCTGGTAGGGTAATTTATTAGAAAAGAAGAAATCTCAAATGAACAATCAGAGGTTTTACCTCAAGAACCTAGTTCAAAACAAAGTAAAAGAGAGAGAAACTAGACCTAAAGCAGAGAAAGAAGCATATAGAGTTGGAGGTGAGGGTAGTGAGTTGATCAATGAAGTCTGGAGGTAGGTGGGTAGGGCCGTAGTGGGGGATGTGGGGAATCTTGCAATGGAATGCTCTCTGGCTTGTGTTACCACTGCCTCTTTGTGAGACTATACTGCACTTTTTCAAGATAATGCCATTGAGAAAAACTGAGGAAATGTTAAATGGATCTCTCTTGATTATTTCTTATGACTTGGTGTATGTCTACAATTATCTCAAAATTTAAAAGTTTAATTTGAAAGTAGCTGAGTGTGGGCCTCTGTAGAATTCCCATGTCTTAATTCTTCAGAAAGAGCTAGCGTAGTTTTTCCAAGTCCCTCTCAATGCGGGCTGGGCTGTGGCGCAGAGGTAGATAGAGTGTGAGTTCCGGGGTCCAACTTGCAGTGCTGCCCAAACCCAAGTGCAAGTTCTACCTGGTTGTCCTGGAACCTTTCAGGGTGCTGGCACCATTGTGGACCATCTCATCTGGCTGGGCAAGATAGTCCATTCTAGGATTTTCTTTTCTTTTCTTTTCTTTTCTTTCTTTCTTTCTTTCTTTCTTTCTTTCTTTCTTTCTTTCTTTCTTTCTTTCTTTCTTTCTTTCGGTTACATGAGGTAAACTTTTTTTTTATGGTACATACTGTAAGTTACTTGTGTATTCCTAGTGCTTATTATTAAATAGGTAGCACACATGAGTTTTCTTTCAATAAATATTGGTTAGAGGGTTGGATGGATAAAATTCTCTCTCCAAATGAAAATGGCAGCCTTCTTTGTATCATTTCTTTGCTAATCTCAACCTGTTTGCATGACATCTGTTTTGGAATGAGGTGTTAACAGTTGTCTTTAGGAGCCTGATGGAATTGATATTTAGATAGCATGTGATCCTAAGGACCTTCCCCTCCCTCTCTCTCTCCCTCCCTCCATCCCTCCCTCTATCCCTCCCTTTCTTTTTTTTACAAAGCCATGTTCATTTTCTCTCAGTGAAGCAAGGCTGTCTGCCAGGCACAATGTCACCCATGGAGACAGTGTTAGCTCATCAGAGCAACAATAAATATATATATATATATACATATATATATATATGTATATATATATTTTTTTCTGCTGGAGTACTGAGATGGATGGTCTTAACGTCCAGTTTATTCAGTGATAACATTAATTTCTCTAATAAAAATAGTTCTTTTTCCACCCTCCTACTACTGACATCCCTTGTGGACTTCTTATATCACTTTAGATCTACCTTGCCTACTCTTCTTTGAAGCCTTAAGTGCCTTTCTTTTTTTCACCCTTTTTTCTTTGTGTGTGTGCGTGTGTGTGCACTCACATGAGCATGCACATGTGTGTGAATGCATGTGGAGACCAGAAGACAGCCTCGGGTGTTTTTCCCTAGGAATGTCATTCACCTGTGTGAGAGAAGACCTTCTCGGCCTAGAGTTCACCACGTAGGCTAGACTGGCCGGCCAATGAGCCACAGAGATCTGCTTAGTCTCCAGAGTTATGATTGGATGCATTGCCACCATGCCCAGCTTTGCTACTGTGGGTTCTTGGGGTTAAATTTAAGGTTCTCGTGTTTATAAAGCAAGCACTTTACCAACTGAGCTATCTTCCAACCCCTAAATGTCTTTTATTTTCTGCTGCCAAACGTGTAGTCAAGTTAAAATTACAGAAAAACTGAGCCTTGAGTTACCTGCCCAGTCCTTCCCATTTATATTGGCATAAGAGACCCAATGAGAAAGAGTAGCTGGCTTAGTAAACTCGTAGACTCCACCTAGATAGGAGAATAATACAGATTCTGTCTTGCTGCTGGCACATACACATCTTTTTGTGTTCACATGGCACACCAAGAAAGACATGGACAATAATTTACTACTCTTCAACTCAGGTGGAAGCAGGTTAGATTTTTCTGGTTAACCTTTTTATTTCTTCTTGAGAGTGATTTACTTAGGAAAGATATCCTCAAAAGGACATACCAGGAAACTTAATTTTTTAATATTTTCATTTGCTTGTGTATGTACATATGTACATACGTGTATATATGTGTGCACATACTAGAGTCTCTTGCTGTTGTCACTGCAAACGAACACTAGGTGCTCGCATCATTTTTTTTGAGTCTGGCTTTTCATGGGTGCTGGGGAATTGAACCCAGGCAGGCAGGCTTTGCAAGCAAATGCCTTTAACTATTGAGCCATCTCCCCACCCCATTATACTTTATTTAAAAATTTTTTTTAAACTATTGACAACTTCCATAAATATAGACAATATGCCATGACCATAATCCCCTCCCACCACCTTCCCTTTTCCCTCCTCCCAAATCTTCCCCTCCACTGAAGCTCTTCTTTCTAACTAGGGAGATGTGAAGCCATCATTTTTACCTCTTATTCTGCAGGTCTGTGTAGGTAGTGTCAGCCACTGTGAGGTCACGAATATCAAGGCCACTTTGTGTCTAGAAGACAGTATTGTATGCAGTCCTCCCTTTCCTTTAGCTTTGACATTCTTTCCATCAGCTCTTCTGCAGTGGCCCCAGAGCCTTGCAGGGTGTGATACAGATGTCCCACTTAGTGTTGAACACTGTACTGCCATTTCTTCTAGGCACTTGGGCCATTTCTGAGTTACCCCAGATGGTCACTACCATCTGGAAAGAGGAGCTTCTCTAACCAGTAATATATGAGCATAAACATGAGTTTTTCAAGGGCAGCTTGGTGGTCATAATATATGCATTTAGCCAGACAACAGTAATAGTTTCCCCCTTAGGGTTTATGTCTTCCTCAGCCATAGACTTTTGACTAGGTTCTCAGTACCAGGTATGAATTCCCTCCCATGAAACAGGCCTCAAATCCAATCAGAGAGAAGTTGGCTTTACCTAAAATAGACATGCCACCAATGTACCAGTTGGCTCATTTTGCCTGGCTAGCCAGCCACAAAGTTTTGGGGGTGCACTACTGATTAAGACTGCTGATGACTTTTCTCCTTCCAAAGGCTGCATGCTGCATAGCTCTTTCCAGCATCCTGACAACTAGTTCATACAGAGGAGGTAAAGCTTTATTTTTATTTATTTATTTATTCATTTATTTTTGGTTTTTTGAGGTAGGGGTCTCACTCTAGCCCACGCTGACCTGGAGCTTACTCTGTAGTCTCAGGGTGGCCTTGAACTCATGGTGATCCTCCTACCTCTGCCTCCCAAGTGCTGGGATTAAAGCGTGTACCACCACGCCCAGCCCGTAAAGCTTTATTTTTAAGGAGTCTAAAAGAAGGTTCTGGTAGTTTTGTACCATGAGCTGTTTCCCAGTACTGAAATGTTGCTTCCAGCATTTGAGGAGTACCACTCCCCCATGGTATATTTTCAGCCTTGTTGGGTGTTTCTGAAAACTGTCTCATAAATGGCGTCTCCTCCACTCTACCCTGCAGCCACTACGAAGTCCACACTCAAAGCCTGTGTTGCAACACACATGCCTTTGGGCCACAGTCTCTGCAGGCTTTGGCATGATTTATTTATTTATTCTAAAGGGATCTGTGTAGTCATGCTGCTCTAGAGAGCTCAGGGAAGCTCAGCTGTCGGGAGAAAACCACAGGAAAGTGAGTTTAGTTTCTTCTAGAGTTCAAGCTGTTTAGGGGACCGGGTCTTCTTAAATTTTACACTGCGAGAAAGGACAGCACCTGGAACAGCGGTTGAGGAGCCTGGCTGCAGAGTGGATTGAAGAAAGGGTCATTTTGAAAACAGGAAAGGGGTTGAGTGGAGCAAAGCGGAAGTTCTTTGTAAACATACAGAATGCTGAGAACATATTAAAGACTTTCTTTGGAGGTGTTGAATTTCAGCTATTCAGTATTGTTAGTAACTTTACAAAAACTGTACTCAAAATTACTAATTGCTTATTTCAATGTCTGACATGAAACCTGAATGATTGTGTTCTTTCTGCTTCTTGATATTTCCATATTTTCTTCGATACGCATTATTACTTTTATGATTTAAAAGTCACACATAAGTAGGAAAATGAAGTTTTGTTGATTATGTAATAAATTTTAATCATTCTTAACATATGTAGCAAATACTATATAATCTAAAAGTGAGACATTTAAAACTAGAGTATGAAGTATAGATGAGTAAACACAGAATTCCTTTATTGAAATAATTTTAACACTGGTGACATGTACTTCAATGTGTTATAATTGAGAATGGATAATGGACACTTCTATGATGAAATCAATGAAATGGACTTAATTATTATGAGTTATTAACAAGTTGATTACAGATCTTTGAAAAATGGCAGGTTTGTAATGGATTCTGAAAACAAAGGTCCAATTCTTGAAGCCTCTATAAATTCTTAGGACCTCAAAGTAATTGTATATGACAGAGAGAACTCACTGAAACGGGTGTAGAAGGTGAGTTTCCAGGAATTCTGGCATGGACTTTCATCTTGGAGAGGGAGTTGCCTCCCTGTGGGATAGTGTCCTCATTGAAAAGTAACAGATTCCGCAACCCAAATGTCTCTCTCCCTTAAAAAATCTGAGATTAACAATCAGTTGGGTATAATTTGGGAATAGAATAGTTATTTTTAAATACTTTTAGACAGATATAAGGGACCTAAACAGTTCAAGGCATCTAGACTTTAAGTCTCTTGATTGGAGGTAACTGGAGCTAAATTGCTTTCTTGAGTTCCAAAAGTAGGGTTCAGTACAGCTCCTGTGAGCCCAAGAAAGCAAGGTTAGACCCAGATTTCTGGAACTGCAATGACTAGAAGGAGCCAAACTCCCTCCATGCCTCTCTTTCTTTATTAGTAGCCATAGCAGCCTGTGAAAAATGGCTTCCTAACTGTGGACAACCCAATTCTACCAACAAGACCTGAAATGATAGCTGACTCCCTGGCAGGAGATGAACCACCCCTCTCACATCAGCTAAGGCCCAGGTGAAACCACAGAGGCAGTGGTGAGATGAGCAAGAGTGCTGCTCCCACAGCCAGCCCGACAACCTGCACCCGGGTGATGGAGACAGACTCCGTGGATACTCAAAACGTTCCGAAGCAGAAAGCCCAAGGCTATTAAGAGCTCAACACTAAAGCAGACTTAAAACTCAACCACCATGGCTCAGGAAACATTGCGGAAGAGGGGGTGGAAAGATTGTAAGAGCCACCGGGTGGGGGGAATATCTAGAGGCATTGCCCCCCTCATTAACTCTCTGCTGCTTATACAGCTCCTAGCCCTCCATTCCATGCAGCATAAAGCAATCCCACTGAGGAGGGCCCTCAGTGGAACGGGGCAGGGAGGAGGGAAATGTTGATAACAGCACATGACTTATACTTTCAGAGTTTCTTATTATTAAATAAATAAATAAATAAATAAATAAATAAATAAATAAATAAATAAATAAATAAAATGGCTTCCTGCACACAGCAGGGGATGTGGTCTTAGAGAGGCCATGCCCTACTAGAAGGTTTCAAACTGAAGGAGTTTCCATCACTCTTTCCTGCCCCATAGATTTTAAATTCCTGGGGAATGATGTTTGCTTCCAGGCTGGTGGCCAAACTTGGATGAGTCCCTTTAAACAGGGAAGTGGGTCCTAGAAGATAAAGACCGACCGAGGGTAATGTGACTGGGATTAGGGGAAGTAGCATATGGTACAAGAAGAGGAATACACTTATCAAATAAGGGAAGGAATAATAGCCGGACAAGGAAATAGTGACATCTACTGAACTCTTACTGTGCTTCAGCAAGGCCAGAAGAATAGCAGTGGTCATCATAGGTCCTTCTCATGCTCATGTAAGTCTTTCACAAGGTGGGTACAGTTGGAGGTGAGGAGACGTGGAAAACCACCTTAGAGTCCATCTGCCACACCAAAATGTTGACTTTTAGTTCTCATCCAATCTACAGCTGCTGAGCAGGGGTGCATATTTTGCTAGAGAAAAGGAAAACAAATGACCCTTTGAGAAAGAAAAAAAATGGCCCTCAAAAGAAATCTCAGGTTTAAATATGGTATTACTCCGGGTCCATCGAAACACTGTGAGCTATTCATGAACTTACAGCCCTGTGGTTACCTACACAAGAATAAGCCCATCCATATTCCATCATGGATAGGGAAGGAGCTTGTGAGGCCTCACCTCTCTCTGTGGAGCTATTCGCAGTTAATGGTTGCTGGGGGAAAGGGAATAATTTTCTTCAGTGGTATAAACCACTGGTAAGTTGCCCATGCTTAGTGAATAACCCCACCCATGATCATTCAAGTAACCTTAATAGTACATCACAAAAAAAATGGGCATGATAGCAGATGGAGGGCTTGTGTGGTTCAATGGAAGTAGGAAGGGGTAAGAGCGGGTAGTGAGGGGTGAATATAATCAAAATGCATTCAATGCATGCATGAAATTGTCAAAGAATAACTTGGGGGGTGTGGTAGTTTGAATAATGTCCCCCAAAAGAATTAAGGATTTATTAAAATTATTAGTTGTCTCCAGGCTTCTGGCTAGAGGAAGTACCACTTTGGCCTAGCCTCCTGGGGACTGACCCTTTCTAATTTGGATGTAAAATACTAAGGATAGATATGCAAAAGAAGAGCCAGAACCCTGACCTGGAGTTCTGCATTTT
>PVHP010034884.1:7689-18889 GCA_004024765.1 Zapus hudsonius
GTGTGTGTATGTTGAGGTCAGAAGACAACCTAGGCTATTTTTCCTCTTCTACCTTTTTTCTTTTTTTTTTTTTTTTTTTTTTTTTTTTTTTTTTTGGTTTTTGAGGTAGGGTTGCACTCTAGCCCAGGCTGACCTGGAATTCACTATATAGTCTCAGGCTGGCCTCAAACTCAGCCATCCTCCTACCTCTGCTTCTTGAGTGCTGGGATTAAAGGCGTGCACTACCACGCCCGGCTACCTTCTTTTTTTAATCCTAATTTTTATTGACAGCTTCCATAGACAATAAACCATAATTCCCTCCTCACCCTCATTTTCCCTCTTAAATCCACTCTCTATCATATTCTCTCCCTCTCTATTTTGTTTCGATATCGTAATCTTTTCTTTCCATTGTGAAGGTCTTGTGTAGGTAATGTCAGGCGCTGTGAAGTCATTTTGTATCTGGAAGTTTGCATTGTAAGCAGTCCTCCCCTTTGGCGCTCACCATCTTTCCACCACCTCTTCCACAATAGACCCTGAGCTTATGAAGGTGTGATGGAGATCTCCCAGTACTGAGCATTCCACTGTCATTTAGCATTATGGTGTCTTTTGAGTTATCCCAGTGGTCACTGCCATCTGAAAAGAGAAGCTTCTCTAGCCAAAAGTGGAGTAGCATTAATATATGGGTATGCATATTTTAAAAAGTCCTTGTATTTAGCTGGACAACAGCAGACATTTTTCCCCTAGGGCTCATGAGCTCCCTCACCATAGGCTTTTTTTTTTTTTTTTCTTTTCCGAGGTAGGGTCTCACTCTAGTCCAGGCTGACCTGGAATTCACTGTGTAGTCTCAGGGTGGCTTTGGGATTAAAGGCATGCGCCACCATGCCCGGTTTACCATAGGCTTTTGACTAGGTCTTCAGTACCAGGCATGTATATCCTCCTCCCCCCATTGAGTTAATTGGTAAAGGGTCATTTACTGGTATACAGGTAATTAACAATGGCTACACCACCAAATAATATGACTCCCCCTCTCCTGACATCCATTAACTGCCAGTAGCTCCTCTGGGAGGAGTAGGATTTTGTGAGCCCCTCTGCCATCTTTGATGGAGTGTTGATGTCTTCTAACTCCAGTCGTCCTCCTACCTCATTCTCCCAAGTGCTGGCTTTACAGGTGTGTGCCACACCATGCCCGGCTCTTTTTTTTTTTAATATTTTATTCATTTTCAAGCAGAGAGAGAGAGAGAGAGAGAGAGAGAGAGAGAGAGAGAGAGAGAGAGAGAGAGAGAGAGAGAGCGCACCAGGGCACCACCTTGTGGGTCTGGCATATATGGGTCCTGGGGAATTGAACCCTGGGCCTTAGGCACTGGAGGCAAGTGCCTTAACCGCTGAGCCATCTCTCCAGCCCTTTTTTGGTTTTTTGAGGTAGGGTCTCCCTCTAGTCCAGGCTGACCTGGAATTCACTAGGTAGTCTCAGGGTGGCCTTGAACTCATGAAGACCTCCTACCTCTGCCTCCTGAGTGCTGGGATTAAAGGCGTGTGCCACCACGCTTGGCTACAAATAAGTTTTGAATGATTTTCTTGAGCAGTGGGAAAGAAAAAGATCTGAAGGGACTTTTTTAAAAAAAAATATTTGAGAGAGAGAGAAAGAGTGAGCGAGCGCGAGCACCTAGGATTCGCGAGCACCTAGGATTCCAATGGGCGCACCTAGTATTCCAATCAGTGCAAACAGACCCCAGATACATGCCACTTTGGCATTACACGGGTTCTGGGGAATTTAACTCTGGTCCTTCAGCTTTGTAGGCAAACACCTTAACTGCTGAGTCATCTCTCCATCCCTTTTTTTCCTTTTTTTAATGTACAGCTAAGACTGGCCGCCTCCTACCTCAACCCCTTCAGCAATTCCCTATGGGAGTCCCGTGCCACCACGATCAGCTCTTTTATTTATTTATTTTTTTTGAGAGTTCCATGTAGTGCATGTTGGCCTCCAATTCCCTATGCAGCCAAAGATGACCTTCAGCTTGTGATTTTCCTGCCTCTACATTCCAAGTGTGAGCCACCACACCCAGCTTTAACATTGAAGAGATATTATTTAATAAAAATATGAGTTAAGCTGGGCGTGGTGGTGCACGCCTTTAATCCCAGCAGAGGCAGAGGTAGGAGGATCTTCATGAGTTCCAGGCCACCCTGAGACTACCTAGTGAATTCCAGGTCAGCCTGGGCTAGAGTGAGACCCTACCTCAAAACAAACAAACAAACAAAAAAAAAACTTATTTGTTGCTACATATCTCTAACAATATATCTCAAATTTGAAATTCTTAAAAGGATTACATTTGAGAATGGAAGATAGTACATATGGCTCGGGACTCAGCTCCATATTTATGACACTCAAGAGGCCATGAGGTTTGACCCTCAGCAGGACAAAAAGAAAAAAAATGATTAAAAATAATTTTTTTTTCTGTATTTAAGTTAGACTTGTACTTTTACTTTTTTTTTTCCTTTACAGAAATGTTTTTTTTTTCTTTATTTGGGAAAGTCAGTATTTCTAGCTCCATACCACATTGTTTTAGGGCATGTATGTATGTTTTGTTTTCTTTTTTCTGATGTTTTCTTTTTAAGATTTTTTTTTTAATTCTGTGTTGTGTTTCATCCCCTCTCCCCAGCCCTCACTATAGTATCAGTTTTAGAAAGGTTTCCCCTCCTACCCCCATAGGGTCTCACTCTAGCCTAGGCTGACCTGGAACTCACTCTATTGTCCTAGGCTGGCCTCAAACTAAGTGATCCTCCTACCTCTTTGTCCTGAGTTCTGGTATTAAAGGCATGCTCCACCATGCTTAGCTACTTAAAAGTTTTCATTTAATATATCACTCACTGTTTGGCCTACATAAAAGAATACAGCAACCTGACATTTGTGGTACTTGAATATTATTTCCTGAAATTCATTTTCTTTTTGTCAGGGCATTAGATTCTAAACTATTTTACGTAAATGTTGCTTAACGTAAGGAGTTTTTCTGTAGGATTAACCAGCAGCTCCAGTCTGCTTGTAATTTTTGGCAGCTAATAACTGCTTTGGCTCCTGTCTGAGTGTGTGCTTGCCTTGTTGAGGCCTGCTCTGTGATTTTGGTTGATTTGACAGTATTTGATATGTTGGTGTAGGAGTGTGTTTCAGAGTCACAGTGAACCATTAAAGAAGAAAAGGGACAAGCACTTTGTAGATCTGCTGTGACGTATAATGAGGGGCTTAGAGCACCTTAGTGAAAGGATCACCAGACTATAGTCTGCCCCGTATTCATCACATAGTCATGGAAGTATCTTTTGATAAGAAAAGACTGATATAAAAACCTGCTCTTCTACTGCTGTGTGAAATGGAAGATTGGAATTAGATGCTTAAATGGAAAATGTTCTCTTGTTGCAGCCTCTTTGAAATGTGCTGCTAGTGGGAGCTGCAGCTTCCTCCTGCTGACTGAGCCCCAGGCTTCGGTTGAGATGGTCCTTTCAGAAATGTGGAGCTTAGTCCAAGCCTGGATTTCAGTGGGTAGCACCTGGCATCTGTGGCTAGAAAGTCCTATGAAGTGTAAGTGCTTTATTCTCCTTAAAAAGAATCCATATTTCCTTCCTTACTCCCTTTCTTTTTCTTTCTGCAGTTTAGCAGAGGGGAGGAATGGTGAGCAATATATCACAGTGTTCAGGGTATCAGGATTTGGTTGCATTTTCTTTGCTCACTAGCCAAATTAGCCTTACTTGTTACAGTTTAGATGCAATAATTCCTAACACTCCATGTCCTGAATTGATAGTTTAAAAAATACAGTGATAAATTATAATTCACATTTTTTTTTTCTGGTTTTTTGAGGTAGGGTCTCACTAGCCCAGGCTGACCTGGAATTCACTGTGCAGTCTCAGGGTGGCCTTGAACTCATGGCAATCCCCCTACCTCTGCCTCCCGAGTTCTGGGATTAAAGGCATGCGTCACCACGCCCGGCCTACAGTGATAAATTATGATCTCTCTCTCTCTCTTTTGAGGTATAGGATCTCACTTCAGCCCAGGCTAATCTGGAACTCACTCTGTAGTCCCAGGCTGGCCTCAAACTCACAGCAATCCTCCTACCTTTGCCTCCTGAGGGCTGGGAATAAAGGTGTGCACCATGCCCAGGTTCTTTCTCTCTTTTTGAGGTAAGGTTTCATTCTAGCCTAATCTGGACTTGAATTTGTGATCTACCTTCCAAGTTTTGGAATCACATATGTGAACCATGTCCAACAATTATGATCTTACCATTTAATATTGACAATATTATCATGAGTATTTATTTATTTTTGAGATGGTGGGGATTGTACTCAGCATCTTGCACATGGTAAGTGCTCTATCATTGAGCTACATCCCTAGCCTAATCTCCATCCTCCTTCCCCCAGTGCTGGTGATTGAACCTAGGACCTCATGCTTGGTAGACAAGCACTCTACCACTGAACTGTAGCTCTAGACCTTTATTACTTTGAGACAAGGTCTTTTAAATTCTGGCCTTGAAAGTCACTCTATAGCTCAGGCAGGCTTTGAATTTGTGATCCTCCTGCCTTAGTCTTCCAACTAGCTGGAATTACAGTTTTTACATCACCAGGCTTAGCCCAGCCTCTATTTGTTTATTTATCTGGTTTGTTTTGCTTTGGACAGGATCTCATGCAGCCCAGGATAGCCTGGAACTACTGATCTTCTTGTCTGTGTGCTGAGTGCTGAGCATGCTCCACTACTCCTGACACTTACTAGCTTGTGATAATGATCTTGCCTGGTTTCTCTAAAGTTCATTCTCATAGGGAGTTCTTATTCCAAAAGACAAAATCTGAAAGGAGATGCACAACTGACTGTGGTGCATGAGATGGCTTTAAGATTGAACAGGCTCGCTAGGTGTGGTGTCTTCCCCTTGTAATTCCAGCACTGCAAGTTGAGGCAGGAAGACTGCTAGGCTGTCCAGACCAGCCTGGGCTATAGAGACACTGTCTTCAGATTAGTCTTCCTTTTAGTTCTGTTTGATAATTTTTTTTTTTTTCCGAGGTAGGGTCTGTCTCTAGTCCAGGCTGACTTGGAATTCACTATGTAGTCTCAGGGTGGCCTTGAACTCACGGCAATCTCCTACCTCTGCCTCCCGAGTGCTGGGATTAAAGGCATGTGCCACCACACCTGGTTTATTTGTTACATTTTTGCAGGACTAATTTGGGAGTTTATCTAAAGCCAATTCCCTACAGAATTTTTGTAGGAAGTGCATATAGCTTCTTTCTTCATTTCAGTTTAGTTTAAAAAGTCCCTCCCTCTATCCCTTTAGCTTTCTGTCACCACTATGACAAATTAGCTAAAATAAACAACTTAAAAGGAGGAAAGAGTTATTGTGGTTTACAATTACAGAGTTAGTCCATGGTTACTTGGCTCTGTTGTCCTTGGCCTTTGAGGCTAAACAACATGCTATGGAGTGTATGGTGGAGCAAAGCTGCTCACGTATGTTGGCTGGGAAACAGACACAGAGAGAAAGGGCCTTGGGACATATGTGGAAACATTCCTGTGTGCATGCCTCTTTCCTCACTTCCTTAAACTAGGCCTCTACTTCCCTAAGTTCCAATCCCCCCCCCCCCAGTAGAGGCTCATTTTAGTGCATCAGTGGGTTAAGCCATTGATGAGGTCATAACTTTGACTTGCCAGAGGCTTCCCCTCTGAACTCCACTGTATTGGCACTAAACTGAGCCTTTGGGGGACATTTCAACTCTTAAACCATAACACCCCTAACTATATAATATGATCATTAGAAGATGTACATTTTATTTTATTTTGGTTTATCGAGGTAGGGTCTTGCTCTAGCCCAGGCTGACCTGGCACTCACTCTGTAGTCCCAGGCTGGCCTCAAACTCATAGAAATCTACCTCTGCCTCCCAAGTGCTGAGATTAAAGGCATGCACCACCACACCTGGTGTAATTTTCTTTTATTATTTTATATTTTGAGACAGGTCTCATGTATTCCAGGCTTGATCCAACTTGCTGTATAGCTTAGAATGACCTTCAACTTCTGATCCTCCTGACTCTCTGTACCTTGTATATTTGATGCTGAGGCACAAATCCAGGAATTCAAACATGTCATCAACTGCTCTACCAACTGAGCTATATCCCAGCCCCAAATGATACAAATTTAATATTTGATTTTGTTGTCTGGGACTTTCTTTTATTGTACTTCAGAAATACTGGAAGTACTTTGAAGTAAGCTCCTTCTAGAACAAATTCCTAAAGTTGGGCATGATGGCACAATACTGTTCCAGGTGGGAGGCTATAGAGTGAGACCCTGCCTCAGAAAACAAAATTTTTAGAACAAACTCCTTCCATTCTCCCAAGTTTCCCATCTCTGAAAAATTTTGACTTTTTTTTTTTGGTTTTTCGAGGTAGGGTCTCACTCTAGCCCAGGCTGACCTGGAATTCACTATGTAGTCTCAGGCTGGCCTTGAACTCACGGTGATCCTCCTACCTCTGCCTCCCAAGTGCTGGGATTAAAGGTGTACACCACCACGCCTGGCAAATTTTGACTTTTTGGAGATTTGTTGATTGTCCTGCTCCCATCTCCCACGTATTGGGATTACAGGTATGTGCATTGATTGAAACTTGTAAATCTTCAGGTTTTAGGTAAGGAAAGCATCAAGCTAATCACTAATAAGAAAACAAAATCAAGGGTCCATTCTGGCAAGAGGACTCAATAAAAGTTTCTAGATATCGGGAGATGGTTCAATGTTTAAAAATGCTCGTTTTGGGTTGCGGCAGCAGTGCTGACAGAAAGTCGGCCAACACCTTGGCTGGAGGCAAAGCTGGAAAGGATAAGTGGGAAGGCCAAAGGGCTGCATCCACAGACACCTGAAGACTCATACCACAAGCCATAGGTGGGTGGGCGCGTGGGTACCGCTACTGCTGTGTACAGTGTTGCAATTTTGGAGTACTTCACTGCTGAGTGCTATAGTTGGCAGGTAATGTGTCCACTCCACATCACTTGCAGCTTGCAATCCGTAGTGATGAAGAGTTGGATTCGCTTATCAAGGCTACCATAGCTGGGGGTGGTGTGATACCTCACATCCACAAATCTCTGATTGGAAAGAAGGGACAATAGAAAACTTTTTAGGACCCACATCTTGCCTGTTCATTATACTGTAACCAGCACCAAAGAAAGCAGTGGGAATATGTGGAATTTCTAAGACAGTGGAAAAGCATAGACAATTACTGTTGACGTGATAAGGACACGTTTGTATGTTCTTTTTTTTTTTTACGTTTGTACTTGCAGTTTGCTAAAGTACTTTTCATGTGGTAACAGTTGTGTGTTGATTGGCCAGGTTTCTCCCTTGTGTTTTATATAAAAATAGAACTGATAAGCCAATCGTGGTGGCACACACCTTTAATCCCAGCACTTGGGAGGCAGAGGTAGGAGGATCGCCGTGAGTTTGAGGCCAGCCTGAGACTACAGAGTGAATTCCAGGTCAGCCTGGGCTAGAGTGAGACCCTACCTCGAAACCCCCCCCCCCCAAAAAAAAAGAAAAACCAAAAAAAAAAAAAGTTATTTAGTCCCCTTGAAAGGCCCACCCACTGGGGGGGAAGGGCTCACTCTGGCGAAGCCCTTCTCCAAAATCCCAAAAGGATTTTGTCAATCCTTTCTGCAGACAAGATCAGAGACCCACCCAAGATTACTATGGATTATTACATGGGTCAAGTTGACAAATTTAACCATCACACCTAGTAAGAGAACTGGAGTTGTAACGTGTAATTTCACCCATTTTCTGCTTATAGAAAAGAAGGCTTTTCTTAATTCCTCTCTCTCTCTCTCTCTCTCTCTCTCTCTCTCTCTCTCTCTCTCTCTCTCTCTCTGTGAGTGGGGGTGTGTGGGCAGGTAGGTGGAGGTGTTTTCCTCAGTTGCTTTCCACCTTAATTTCCTCCCCCCCCCCCATTAGAGGAAAGGTTTTATTTTGACTTACTGTCTTCAGGAGAAGCTCCATAATGGCAGGGGAATGCATGGCATGAGCATAGGCTAGACAGCACCTCTACACAACAGGTGAAAGCAGCACCAGAGAGTGAGCTGAACTCTGGCAAGGAGGAGCTGGCTTTAATAACCTAAACCTGTCTCCAGAAACACACCTCCTGCAGCAAGGTTCGTCTCCCAAATTGCCATAGCTGGGGACCAAGCATTCTGAACGCATGAGTTTATAGGAGACACCTGATTAAATCCACCTTTTTTGAGACAGGGTTTCTTGCAGCTGCAAATTAACTTCCAGATACAAACAAGCTTCAGATATGCCTAGCTTTACCTCCCAATGTTTGTAGGTGCATCAGGATCAGAGATGCATACGTCATGTTGCATGGGTGCTGGAGCACTGAACCTGGGCTGGCAGGACTTGTAAGCAAGCACTTTTAACCACTGAGCCATCTCACCCAATGAGATCTTTTTAGAACACTTTTGAATTTTGGTACTCTATAAAGACAGCACAGTGCTCTGTGAGACTCTCCTGTAAAGACAGCACAATGCTCCTTGAGACCCCTGACCCAGTTTCCTATTGTCCTCATTCCCTTTCATGTGTTACATTTGTCACATCACCAAACTACAAAGAACACTTTGTAAAGTGAAGTCAGGCTGTATTTGGGTTTCCTTAATCTCCCAGATCCCATCATTAACCTACATGGCAAATGGGTTCTTCAGGGGCTTGGACCACCCCCCCCTTTTTTTTTTTTTGGTTTTTCGAGGTAGGGTCTCGCTCTAGTCCAGGCTGACCTGAAATTCACTTTGTAGTCTCAGGGTGGCCTCGAACTCACGGCAATCCTCCTACCCCTGCCTCCCAAGTGCTGGGATTAAAGGCGTGTGCCACCATGCCCGGCTGTGCTTGTTTTGTTTTTTGGTTTTTTTGTTTGTTTTTGTTTTTATAGACAGGGTCCCACTCTAGCCCAGGCTGATCTGAAATTCACAGTGTAGTCTCAGAGTGGCCCCAACTCACAGAGATCCTCCTATGTCTGACTCTGGAGTGCTGGGATTATTTTTAAAAATAAATTTCTTTGCCTGTTTGAGTGCCTGTGTGTGGGCACGCACACTCAAACACACCAGGGCCTCTTGCTGCTGCAGATGAACATGAGGCATTTGTGCTATTTTTAGCATCTGGTTTACATGGGTGGCTGGGGAATTGAACCCAGGTTGACAGGTATTTGCAAGCAAGCACCTTAATCGCTGAGCCATCTTTCCAGTCTCTATTATTTATTTATTTTTTAAAAATATTTATTCATTTTTCATGGAGAGAGAGAGAGAGAAAATGCACCAGGGCCACCACCTTGTGGGTCTGGCTTATGTGGGTCTTGGGGAATTAAACCCTGGGCCTTTGGCACTGGAGGCAAGTGCCTTAACCACTGAACCATCTCTCCAGCCCTCCACTTTATTTTTTGAGACAGGTTCCTATGCTATACCTAGAGCTCATAGGCTTGGCTACATTAGCTAGCTTGGCAACCCTAGGGATCCATGTTTCTTGTTTCTACCTCCTGAGTGCTGGGATTAGAGGTCTGTACTACTCCCTGCTGCCTGTTTTTTTTGTTTTGGTGAAATTCACATAATTACAGCTCATCTAAAGTATAGAAGTTTTTAATATATAAGTAGGACTGTGCCTTTATCACCATAATGGGATTTAGAATAGTTTCATCACCCAAAAGAAACCCATATCCTTTCTCCAACATAGGCAATCTACTTCTATCTCTAGCAATTTGCCTATTCTGGACATTTTATATAAATGGAATCATATCACTTCTGGGTCTTTATGACTGACTTTTTTCAGTGACTATGTTTTCAGGTTTCTTTCATGGTACAATATATATTCATTTCTTTTTTATCCTCCCCCCCAAGTGCTGAATGTAGAACCCAGGGCCACATATATGTTAGACAAGTACTTTCACCAAGCGATAACTTTAGCCCTTTTTGTAGTTTTTTTTTTTTGGTTTTTCGAGGTAGGGTCTCACTCTAGTCTAGGCTGACCTGGATTTCACTATGTAGTCTCAAGGTGGCCTTGAACTCATGGTGATCCTCCTACCTCTGCCTCCCAGAGTGCTGGGATTACAGGCGTGTAACACCATGCCCAGCTCCTTTTTGTATTTTGAGACAAGGTCTTGCTAAGTTACTGATGCTGGCCCAGAATTCACTCTATAGCCTAATCAGACCTTGAACTTTCTATCCTACTGCCTAAGTCTCCCATATAGCTGGAATTTATAGTTTTTTTCCCCCAGGTCTCACTCTAGGCCAGACTGACCTGGCACTCATTCTGAATCCCAGGCTGACCTCAAGCATCGGGTTTTAAAAATGTGCACCACCATACCTTTGCACCTCTGGTTTATAGAGCTTAAATATGTGGCTTGGTGTCTTTTATCCATTTGGAAAATTTTCAACCATTGTCTTTAAATAGAGCTTCTGACCCATTTTCCCTTATGTATGTTCACTTGGAAGTATTTAACTTTCTTGACTATGTCCTTTTTTTTTTTTTTACTATGTCTCACATGTCACTTGATGCATGTCTCATCTTTATATCCTTTTGACTTTATGCTTGTCTTTTTGAGGGGGAGGGGATTTCAGACATCATTCTTCTATGTAACCCAGGTGTTGCAGTCAGCTTTCTAGTTGCTGCGCAGAAAGAACCCAAACAAAAGTGGCTTGTAGAGGAATGGGTTTATTTGGCTTACGGACTCGAGGGGAGACTCCATCCTGGCAGGGAAAACGATGGCATGAGCAGAGGGCTGGACATCACCTCCGCCACAGCACTGCAAACAGCGGCAGGAAGGTGTGCCAAATACTGGCAAGGGGGAGCTGGCTTATAACCCCCATAAGCCCGCCCCCAACAACACAGCTTTATCGAGTTTGTAAAACCCAAACTGCCATCAGCTGAGGATCGATCTATCAGAACACATTCAATTGTTTGTGGGGGACACCTGTATCAAACCATGACAGTCCGCCCCTGGCCCCCACAAACTAATAATCATACAAGATATAAACACAATATGTTCATCTCAACTCTTAAGTCCCCGCAGCTTTCAACTAAGCCATAATACCAAAAATAAACCCATAATGGCACAGAACATTCACAATGCAAAACATGAGGCACAGCAAAAACAGATTGACAAATACAATACAAGATTTAAGACAAACAGGGCACCATCAATCTCTAACTCCAAGCTCAATGATTCTTAACCAATAACACAAGTCTC
>PVHP010034885.1:0-18809 GCA_004024765.1 Zapus hudsonius
CAGAAGAGGGGGTGGAAAGATTGTAAGAGCCATGGTGGGGAAGAATATCCAGAGACATGGCCCCCCTCTGTAACAACATACAAAGGGGGGGTGGAACCGGGTTGACTCCTAGGCTATCCATAACCCCCTACCCCATGGACTGATCCAGACTGCCCGTGGAGGAGGATATCTAGCTGATTGGGACAAGGAAGAGGGAAATAGGGGAATTGGAGACACCATTACATTATTTGCTCATTCAGTGTATGTAAATATGGATAATAAATATATAACTTATTAAAAAATAAGTTACAGGGCTGGAGAGATGGCTCAGAGGCTAATGCGCTTGCCTGCAAAACCTAACGACCTGAGTTCCATTCCCCAGTGCCCACGTAAAGCCAGATGCACATAGGGGCGCATGCATCTGGAGTTGGTTTGCAGTGGCTGGAAGCCCTGGTGCACCCATTCTCTCTCTGTGTCTTTATCTCTGTATCTCTCTGCTTGCAAATAAATAATTTAAAACAAACAAGTTACAAACTTCCTATAGAGTACAATTCCATTTGAATAAGATAAATTTTCATGGAATACAATAGAAATAGTTGGAGACCAGGCTATAGAGAAGAATTAGCTGATAAAAGACTTAATGTACAAGGGTGAGGACCTGAGTTCATATCCCATGCAAATGCCAGGTCTAGTGGTGCATTCCTGTCATCACAGCACCAAGAAGATGAGGCAGGCAGGTCCAAACTGGTGAGCTCCAGGTTCAGTGAGAGACTCTGTCTCAATAAATAAGGTAGAAAGTGACTAAAAAAGACACCCAACATTGATCTCTGGCCTCTACACACAAATGAGCATGAACATATGCATACACACACACACATCCACACAAAATAAATCATCAGAAACATGTCAAAATATTAACAGTGATTATCTCTAGTTAGTGGAACTGTGGAGGAATTTTTGTAACTAGATTATTCTGTAATCCTGTAATGTCTGATATGTTTGTCTGGCTTTTGAGTTTTTGAGACAGGGCATCATTATGTCACCTGGGCCAGTCTTGAATTCCTGAACTAATAATTCCACTGCCCTCACATCCCTTGTGCTGGTATCACTGGCATGTGCCACCACAACTAACTCTGTAGCCCCAGGCTAACCTTGAACTCACCATGATTCTACTACCTCCCAAGTGCTGGGACTAAAAGTGTGTGCCACCATGTCTGGCTTGGCATTGAAATTTTTAACAATGAGGATACAAACTGTCAACATGAAAAAGGAACTTGGTACTTGGGAGGCCAGCAGAGGGCCTTCAGGCACAGTGTTGTAGGGATTCTATGACTGGTAGTTTACTCAGGTATAGAAGGCAAAGTTCTTTGTAAACCGCTTCTCCATAATAAACTAATTCTGCATAATTTTTCCCTCACTTAGCAGTCCAAATTATTCTGTGTCAAACTATAAATTAATACTCTGCTTCCAAATAAATGTATTAGTTTTCTGAAGCAAGACAATTACAGTAAAGAATTATTTTCTTTCTATATAGTAGCAAACTAAAATTATGCATCCTTAGGTACGCTGGGGAGAATTCTATATTAACTTTCTCAGCCTTGAGAACTCTACCCGAGAGAGAACTCCTCAGGGCTCATCATGTGCTCTAGGATCTTCTGGACATTGACATGTGGGTCACTATAAGACACAATCACATACTCATACTATGTGCACCTACTTGTCCCACAGCCTGGCTGATCCAGAACTTTGTTCGCATGGTGCAGGGGAGCAAAGACTAAGAACTCACCTGTGCTATCTGTGTGAGGTCTTCATCTGTCTGCAGCATTCCAGGCTGCACTTCTAAACATTCATTTCCACCACTGGGAGCCTGGCTTTGCTCTTTTGCTTCCCACATGGGTTCCACCTGGGCTTCTGGCAACGTGTCAGTGGCTGCCAACAACTCAGCAGACAAGGCTTTGTCATCCTGTGTGCTTCCTGGTAAATCCCCACAGCTTTCTGCCAAGGCACTCAGAGGGACTGACACGACACCTGGAGAGTTACTCAGCAGGTTCATGGACTCTCCTAAATCAAAATCATCCATTATTTCAATCAGTGTCTCTTCTTGACTACTTTTTGGGACTAGTAACTTCTCTAAGGCAGAAACAAACGTTTCAAGTGAGCTTTCTTCATCTTTGGCTTCTTTAGAAGTTGGGGTCAATGTAACTTCCTTCTCAGGCTCAGAAGTTGTTTCTGGGACTGCTGAGATCTTTTCCAGCTCTGCCAAAGACTGTTCCTGTACAGAATCTATACCAGATCCTATCAGAGCAGCACCAGAGAGCAGGCTAACTTCAGGAGAGTTGCTGTCTTCACTTAGCTCCTGTGTACTCCAAACAAAAAGTCTATCATAGCCAGTACAAAGGAACATTTAAAATGAAAAATACTAGTTTTATACCTCAGTTTATTTATTAAGTTTGGTTATCCATGATCCTCTTCATCCTTAAATTAAAAAAAAAGTTCTCTACTACATTCCTATACAAATTCACTGATTACTGCATTCACAGCTAAACATTTAATAATGGACCAAGGGTAACATTGCTGACCCACTTACAGACGGCCAATTAGCTGCTTAACTAAGTTTGGATGATCTGTGCTAACGAAGGAGATAGTGATGCTGTGGATAGTTAACTTTACACATGATCTCAATATTTCAAAGCAGCAATGACTATACAATTCTTCCTTGCCAAATACTTCTACTCAGTCTTATAAACACTATTGCCATTCCACCTTCTATGTGAATACGCAAATATGAAGTGAAATGGATGAAAATAACAGAAAGTCAGAGGGGAGAGAAGGAGAAATACGAGCACAATTCTGTGTAATTATAAGCCCTAGCCTTAATTGCTGAACCATCTCTCCATCCCCAATTAAAAATTTTTATGTTCATCCCCCTGACTTTGGAATCCTAACTTGAGTTTAAAAAGCTAAGTGGTAGGCAATGTGGAAGGCACCCAAGATCATGTACGGTACAGGTATGGTAAGGCTAGCCTAGGAGAGTTTGAGTCCACTCTCGTAGGCAGAGCCAGTTTGACAGCACTTGATCCCCCTCAGCACCAAGCAGAAGTGACAACAAAAAAACGAGCACCCACAGGGCTGGAAAGCAATCTGAAACACTACAGCAACCAGGACCACTCAAAAATCATAACGACATCCTGCTGCCTCATCATGTATTTATATTTTCAATTCCCTTCCTAAAACAGCCCTTACCAAATTTGCAGCAAAGAAATAAAATGGCTGGTTAAGAAAGATGTAGTAAGTATATAAAGGGAAAAAAAGAAGCAAAATAATAATGATAGGCAAAAAAAAATCATGACTTATATACCACTTTGACAAATCACATTTTCAATTGTAACCAGGAAGTATTCAATCAACACTGGACACACCTGTAATACGGTATCCTCATTAAGAATCGGTATGACCTCACTTTTGTTCTTTTGCTCTTGTGAGTCCTTTCTGAGGGTGAGCCCAAGTTTAATCTCAGGAGAAGGTATGCCTAGAACAAAATATAATATAATGATAAATTATTTGCAGTGGTTTTATTGCTCTGCTTTAATCACTGCTCAAGAATTTTATAAACACTGTGAAATGTGACTAAAAATCACTGGGTAGGATTGGAGATTATAGTTTGATGGAAGGGTACATGCTCAGTATGTGCAAAGGCCTAGGTCAAACCCCCAATACAGCCAGAAGTTGTATGCCAGCATTTCTTATGATGTGTTAATGTTTTACAGTTATCATTTGGGGAAACACACGGGCTAAACTAAATAAAAACAATAGAGAAAATGCTACATAGGCCGAGGGCTGTTCAGAGCACTTGCTGCTTAAACATTAAGGCCTCTCGGGCCAGAGACCAAGAACAACTCTTCAGAAACCATGTAAAAAGCTGGGCCACACATATCTGAAACCCCAGTGTGCAGGGGACAGAAACCAAAAAATCACTGGAGTCACTAATTGACAGCAACTCTGGGCTGAGTGAGAAACTCCACCTCGAGGAAATATGCAGAGTGACAACAGAAAGATGCTCTCCTCTGGCCTTCGCATACTCCTGTATAGAGTACACACATCTGCACACACGTACATACACTATGCACATCACACACACACTATACACATGCATAAAAAAAGAGAAAGAAAATGCTATAAGCATGAACACTACTGGAAAGACTATGTTTTAAAAACTACATTTAATAATCCCAGCACTTGAGAGGCAGAGATAAAAGAATCACCATGAGCTCGAGACCAGCCTGAGAGTACATACTGAGTTCCAGATTGGCCTGGGCTAGAGCGAGACCCTACCTCAAAACAAACAAACAATAAAAAAGAATTCCAGAAAACCACCCAGATCAAAGCAAATGCCTTAAACAAAAGTTGGAGGAGGCAATGGGGTGCATACAGTGGGTAAAGTCTCCTATGTGACTGACCTTGTCTGCAACCATAAACTGCATGAATGCTGCAGTCAGCTATTCTCAGCAGACATAGAGAAGTCACATACTTTTATAAGCAGGTTTGGTGTTAAAAGAGATTTGAGGGAAGGGTAAGAAGAGCTATGCAGGTGCCACTTGAATACCTCTTGAATCCATTTCTATGATTCTTTTTTTTTTTTTTTGGTTTTTCGAGGTAGGGTCTGGCTCTAGCTCAGGCTGACCTGGAATTCACTATGTAGTCTCAGGGTGGCCTTGAGCTCACGGTGATCCTCCTACCTCTGCCTCCCGAGTGCTGGGATTAAAGGCATGTGCCACCACGCCCGGCTGATTTCTATGATTCTTAAACATCCTGTGAAAGGTACAATTCCCACTGCTATGTCTTAGGTTCTATGACAGACGCCTATAAGAAACTGTGTAATAGGGCTGGAGAGATGGCTCAGCGATTAAGGCACTTGCCTCGAGTGCCCAAGGCCCCAGGGTTCAATTCCCCAGTGCCCACATAGGCCAGACCCACAAGGTGGTGGCCCTGGTGCTCACTCCCCCCCTCTCTCAAATGAAAAAATAAAAAATATTTAAAAGAAACTATGTAAGGCTAAGGAGTAAGCCTAAATACAAAAGAAGAAGATAACAATGTTAATACTTGGGAAACTGATATAATATTTAATGAAAGATTTTTTTCTCACCTTTCCATGTTACATTTGTGCCAGGATGAAAACTGAACTCAGGTCTCAGAGACGTGTCTTGATCGAAGAGCAGCCTTACAAAGCCAGAGAAGGCACTGATTATTATCATGTTCCTAAAACAAAGACTAACTTTTTTTTGTTTTGTTTTTCGAGGTAGGGTCTCGCTCTAGCCCAGGCTGACCTGGTATTCAGTATGTAGTCTCAGGGTGGCCTTGAACTCACAGCGATCCTCCTACCTCTGCCTCCCGAGTGCTGGGATTAAAGGCGTGCGCCACCAGGCTGGCAAGACTAACATTTTAACTGTCATTTTATTATAGCTACACCTGCTCAAATTCTACTATACTGCTATTAATATTGCTTTTCAAAGTATTATTTTAGAAATGAACACAACATAATATTTGCCCCAAAGAAAGATATTCATATGGCCAGTCATGATCATTTTTATAAATATTCTGTTATTATTTTGGTGCTGCAGTTAGCTTCACGTTGCTACACAAAGAACCTGACCAAAAGCAGCTTGTGGAGGAAAGGGTTTATTCTGGCTTACAGACTCAGGGGAAGCTCCATGATGGCAGGGAAAAGGATGGCATGAGCAGAGGCTGGACATCACCTCCTGGCCAATATCAGGTGGACAACAGCAGCAGGAGAGTGTGCCAAACGCTGGCAAGGGGAAGCTGGCTGTAACACCCAAAAGCCTGCTCCCAACAACACATTGCCTCCAGGAGGCTCCAATTCCAAAACTGCCAACAGCTAAGGACTTAGCATTCAGAACACATAAATTTACAGGGAACAGCTGAATCAAACCACCACAAAGGACAAGGGACAGTTATCAACAGTACTTGAACCAATGCAAAAATGAGATCATTTGAGAAACCATTACTAATGTGGGTTTTTTTTTCTTCATGGTTTTCTGTACCAGAGAAGTTGAGATTAAAATGACAGGATTAAATCTGAGGATACATTTTCTTAATATACGTGATTGGTTAGTTTTTAGATTTATCTATTACTATGTCTTGGGCAGGAGCATGGGAACAGAGATAAGATACACAGTGCTTGGCCATCAAGAAGCTCTGAGGATAGCAAGGGACATAAAACCAGGAGAGAAGTAGCTCACTGAAGTGAGTATGGGACTTGGCAGATTTAAAAATTTGTCTTTTCTGTTTTAAAAAATGAGTATAAGAATTTGAATAGTTTTACAATGTAACAGCAAATTGCAGATAAGTGTATAAAAATGCTCAACAAAAGCCTGGCGTGGTGGCACACACCTTTAATCCCAGCACTTAGGAGGCAGAGGTAGGAGGATCACCATGAATTCAAGACCACCCTGAGACTACATAGTGAATTCCAGGTCAGCCTGGGCTAAAGTGAGACCTTACCTCAAAAAAAAAAAAAAAAAAGCTCAACATTAATAATCATTAGAGAAATATAATTCAAAACCACCATGAGGGACTGGGAAGCCAGCTCAGTGAGTAAAGTACTTGTCAGTCATGAATGAAGAGCTCCACTCAGATCCCCCAGACCCCATATAAAAGCCAGAAATCATAGTGCTGAGAAATGACAGTGGAGTGTTCAGCACTGGGACATCTCTGTCACACCTCCCAAGGCTCAAGGTCTATTGTGGAAGAGGTGGTGGAAAGAAAGAAAGAAAGGAAGAGTAGGACTGCTTGCAACACAAATTTCCAGACACAAAATGGCCTTGATATTCGTGACTTTACAGTGCCTGATAATACCTACACATAATGGGAGGAAAAGATGATGACACCTACACAAGACCTTCAAAATGGGAGGGAAAAACAGTGATATTGAAACAAAATAAAGACTATTTGAGAGGGGGAGGGGATATGATGGAGGGTGGATTTGAGGAAGGGGAAGTGGAGGGAGGGAATTATCATGGTTTATTATCTATAATTATAGAAGTTGTCAAAAAGTTTTAAAAAAGCCAGAAGCTATGGCCAGATGCCTGTGTCACTTTGTGCATCTGGCTTTAAGTGGGTACTGGGGAATCAAGTCACGGTGGTTAGGCTCTGCAGGCAAGCACCTTAACCGCTCAGCCAATCTCTCCAGCCCCAACATGTGAGTCTTATGTTCCCAGTTTGATACAAATCAGGTGTCCCATCACAGGTTTTGTCCTAAAAGAAATTCTGTGAACTATCTTCTAGAACTAAGCTAAAATCAGGTGGTGTGGATCTTAATCAGATTCAAGACTTTTTAAACCTTTACAGAAGTGCTGAACAGCTCCAATCTGAGTAAATCTTTCTGTTTTAAAGCCACCTAACATCATTTTGTCCTTGCTGAGGTAGGACAGGCAAAGGTTGCTAGCATGACCCCCCCCCAACATCATGGCTTTAATCCTGCCCATTCTAATGACAACCATTTCCACTCAAAACCCTGAGCAGCAAAAGCCTAAGCCCACAGTGGCCAGACAGTTCCAGACTTTGGCCTTAATAAAGAACAGAAATCAACCATGCAGTTTAGGACACAGGATCCCAAGGTGAACAGCTTTACTAAATACGGGAAATGTCACCAAGCCTGCAAAAGAATCTTTTTTTTTTTTTAATTTCTTTCCTTCCTGGAAAATTATACCCTCTAGGAAATGTTTCTAGGGGCCTAAGCTTACACCCTTCCCAAAGAACTGAGATTTCTGGGAATATTGCCCTTTTCCCAGGTACCCTGACCCTCTACTTAAAGGAACCGTGGCATTTCTGCAATAGAACCTCTTTTCCAGAAATCCTACCTAGAAACCTTTCCTCCCCTAAAGAAAGTCCCCTTCCCACCAAAGCTCCCACCAGAGTCACCTGGTGCCTCCTCCTCGTCCCTGGAGACCCACCCCCTCCCGCCCTTCTAGCAAGTTCTAACCAACCTCTAAATTCTGGGTTTCACCACACTGTGGTCTATGAAGCCCAAGAACCCCGAAAAGGCCACTGGCTCTGCTGAAGCTGCGTGTGACCACTGAGTCGTGGGGTGTCTACGTGGGCTCCTGGGTTGGCGCCCACCTAGAACCGCACCCCCAAATCCCCATGGTATTCATGAGGGAGGGTCACCTTTTCCAGTGTATCTCCTCGCCCTCCATGTCGCTCTCTATCACCGACCCCTCTATGACCGTCTCGTCGCTGTCACTGTCCGCGGCCGGAGCGCCTTCCTCCATCTTCCCAGGGGAATTGCAAACTTAAAACAAGAAGAGTGCAGCCAGAGCCGCAGACGGCGACACGGGAGCTCCACGGCGCGCGTCGTCCTCACGCACCGCCGGCAGGGGGCAGTCGCGCGCCGTGCGTCGGAGCCTCGCTGCCCCTTTGACCACGCCCCTTTTGACCACGCCCCTTTTGCAGAAATGCTCTACGGCGCGCGTCGTCCTCACGCGCCGCCGGCAGGGGGCAGTCGCGCGCCGTGCGTCGGAGCCTCGCTGCCCCTTTGGCCACGCCCCTTTTGACCACGCCCCCTTTGCAGAAATGCTCTGCGGCGCGCGTCGTCCTCACGCGCCGCCGGCAGGGGGCAGTCGCGCGCCGTGCGACGGAGCCTCGCCGCCCCTTTGGCCACGCCTCCTTTGACCACGCCCCTTTTGCGGAAGTGCTCTACGGCGCGCGTCGTCCTCACGCGCTGCCGGCAGGGGGCAGCCGCGCCGCTCGTTTGGCCACGCCCCCTGGTCCCCCTGGCGGAAGTGCTCCGCCTAGCGCGCTCTGGGTTCCGGATCACCCAGGACTGCTTTGCATGGAATCTCGTCTTAGGAAGCCGAGCTCGGTGCAGGGGCATCGGGACCCCTTGTGCCTGGTGCTTCTGTTTATCAGAAGTTCCTAGATGTGTTTCTCTTCCAGTTTTGTTTATTTTTATTTTTTGGATTTTCAAGGTAGGGTCTCCCTATAGCCTAGGCTAGAATTCACTATGTAGTCTCAGGTCTCAGGCTGGCCTCGAACTCACGGCGACCCTCCCGCCTCTGCCTCCCAAGGGCTGGGATTAAAGGTCTGCGCCACCAAGCCCGGCCTGTGGTTTCAATTTTTCTCACAATTCTAAACTAGCCTGAAATATAAATTGTGTAGGGAAGGCAATATGAATGCTTTCTTTCCCCCTTTTATCAAGTTTTAGAATAAAAAGTGATGCCTAGAAATCTCCAAAACTGTCATGATGAAGGTCTAGGGTTTTTTGTAGTTTCTGTTTCAAACTACCTGACAGGTTTTTGCGCCACTAGTACCATAGTAGTCGACCGCTGAGAGGCATCCCCAGCCCTCTTTAAACCAAAAAAAAAAAGCCCAGGTGTCCCAAATCTCACTGGGCTGGCCTCACACACAGTGTAGCCCAGGCTGGCCTCAACCACAGTATATAGCCCAGGCTGGCCTTACACACAGTGTAGCCCAGGCTGGCTTTGAATTTGCAGTCATCCTGCTTCTCTCCTTGGGATTTAGGATTACAGGTATGTACCACTAGGCCTGGCTTTAATTTATAAAGTGTTTAGTTCAGATTACAGTCATGCAACATATAAGGGCATTTCAGTCCATAAAAACTATACTTGTGTGATGCTGTCCAGAGTCTTAGCTTGTGTAAATAAAGTCCATGAGATTATCACAACTGTGTAATCCTCCAAGAGTTTGTATCCTGATGAGCTTCCACATGCCAAGTGAGAAGATTAAGAACAAGACTAAACTCCTTTCCCTCTGTGGAATTATTGAGGTTTGGGGGGGGATACAGAAATTAATTTTTTGAAGGAGGTGTGGTAGAGTATTAAATAGGGAATTAGTGAAACTGCCCACTAAAATAGACATTTGATAAGGGGAGTGTGGTTATAAGGACAAATACTAGAATTTGAGAGAGAGGTCATATATGACATAGTTTTTGGTTTTTCATTTAATGTTACCACCTTTTTTTTTCCTTTTTAAAAATATATTTCTTAAATTTATTAATGAGAGAGAAGGAGTTCATCAGTATATGAGCACAGACCAGGGCCTTTTACCTCTGCAAAAAATTTCAGATGCGGATACTACTCTGTGCATTTGGCTTTAAGTGGGTTCTAGGGAATTGAACTTGAGGTCATCAGGCTTGGCAAGCAAGTGCCTTTAGCCACTAAGCCATCTTTCCAGCCCTTCATTTTTTGTTTTTTGAGAAATTTATTTTATGAACATATTGCCTATTGGCCATATTCCCATCGTGTTATACACTTCTGTCCCCTCTTCCCCACCCCTATTCCACTGAGGGCCCTCCTCATGGATACTGTTTAGGATACTCCTTCGCACCCTGCGGCTCTTACATTCTTTCTGCCCCTATTCTGCAGTGTTCCCTGATCCTTGGAGCATATGTTACATGTCTCTTTTAGTGTTGAGTTCTCAGCAGCCTCTGGTTTTCTGTTTGGGTGAGTTTTGAGTCTCCTACCTTCTCCCTGGAGGAGGCTGTCAGGCAAGCCATGAGAGCCGCACTCATTTAATCCACCACTTGCTTTGTGGTGTTTCCTGGGCCCTGCAGATGTGACAGAGACAGCTCACTTCATGCTAGGCATTGCCGTTCTTTTTTTCTTGTACTGACAGGTACTGGGTTTTCCTTGTATCCTCTGCCCTCTGTACAAAGCAGACCCTTTAGCCACGAGTGAGAGCAGCATGGATCAAAGGAGATAAACACAGATTCTTGTAAGACTTTTTGGTGGGCATAATCTCTCCATTTAGCCAAAGAATGGCAGAAGCTTTCCTCTAAGTTCTATGACCTTCTGAGCCATGGCTTCTGTGGACTTGGTTCTCGGTATCAGTATGAATTCCCTCTTCCTGAGTGGGCTTCATATCTGATCAGATGACCCCACAGCCTGTGTGCCACTGTTGTTCTCGTGTGTACATCTTGCCTGGCTGGTTTTATAGTTTTCAGGATCCACTGCTTGTTCACATGGTTGGTGACTGTGATGGTTAGGTTTTGTTGTCAACTTGATCTTTTTAATTATCTTGGGTGGGTCTCTGAGGATGTTTACAGGAAGGCAGCCTCTCAGTAGGGGGTAGGATGTAAAGAATCTCAAAGAAGCTGGAAGTAAACATCCTTTCCTGTGTGGGTAGTGCAGGAAGGAAATTTCAGAGACTCAGGAAGCCATTAAGTCTGGGGAAGGGTTGTAAGACCCCCCCCACCCTAAGGCTATATAAAGGGGAAGAAATTCTCTCCTTGCCCTCCTGCCTGTTTGCTATTGTGTGTGTGGTGTAGGTGATGGGTTTTTCTCTCTGCCCAGACCTGTGAAAGGAGCCAGCCTCTTTTGCTATTACAGAACTTCCCCTCAATCTATAGTTTCAATAAAACCTTTCCTCCCCCAAATTGTGCCTGGTTTGAAGATTCATCCCAGCGATGTGTGGACTGACTACAACAGTGACCTTTATCTTCCAGCAGCTCAGGTAGCACTTTCCAGCACTATGAGGGCTAGCTAACAGGGAGCCATCTTTCATCTCAGTTCCTGCATGATCTCTTGCTATCCTGCATCTGCAGCCTCTGGTATGTTCAGCAACAAGGTCTTAGCATTTAAACCAGGTGGGTAACCAAGTGCTTTGGCAATGGCCTGCCTCATGGGCTTTCCTGTCCAGTGAGCTCACTTTGGGTGGTAACTCAATTCTGCCATTGATATTTACCAACAACAGACTATCCTCTCCTGGAATTTTTAGTGTCTAGTATATGTAAGTGCTAATACTTTGTCAAGTACGTGGATGAAGCTAGTTCCCTGGCGCCCCAATTCTTTTCCCTTTCTACTACTTGTGGTGATTCTGTTGTCATTGTTTTCTGTTTTTACTGTTTAGATATTTAGGCCACTAAAGTTTAAAACCATGCCTTGGTGGTGGTTGTCGTTTGCACTGACTAAAGCATTCCTCATCTCAAGTCAAAGTAGGCAGAATAGTAATAAATATGAAAAGGCGAGGTCTCTGTTCTCTTCATACTTGTTCATATATACCTTCCCTGTTTAAATCACATGTTAAGTCCTGTCTACACTCACATTCTTCTGTGCTTTTGCTCACCTAGCTCTGTGCACAGCAGTGTAGGATGCATGCTCAGCAGATTGCGTGGTGGCTCCAGATGTCCAAAGACAACAGGTGACTTTCCACTGATAACAATATTTGCTCCAACCATCTGGTAAGTTAAGATAAGTATAGACAATTTCTGGGCCTGAAATTAAAATTCCCTTTTAATGCTTTCCCCTGGAATAGAAAATAATCAGTTATTTTTTGAATCTATAGTTCTTTTATTTTATTCAAGAGTGTTGCCAGTATTTAAAGTATAAAGAAAGCATTCTATAAATACGCCATCTAAATGCCAGGCTTATTTTAAGGGAAAAAAATCACAATTCTTTTTTTTTGAGGTAAGGACTCACTCTAGTCCAGGCTGACCTAGAATTCACTCTGTAGTCTCAGGCTGGCTCCTCCTACCTCTGCCTCCCGAGTGCTGGGATTAAAGGCCACCACGCCCGGCCTTTTTTTTTTTTTTTGCTTTTATACAATTCAGAGTTTCAGTGCCAGACAGAGAAAAATAGACAGGACATCTGTGTCAGGAACCTATGGCACAAAACAGTTCAAAGTGGTTTAGGCAGGATGAGTTGAGTCATAAATCATCCAGGGGAACACAGACATTTCAGGTATGACAGTATTGTAGTTACTGTCTCCTTGCTGTGACAAAACATCCGGCCAAAAGCAGCTTATGGAAAGAAACAATTTATTTTGGCCTACAGTTTTAAGTGGAAACTTCATTACGGTGATGAACACCCTGAGCAGGAAACCTGGGTCACATTGCCATATCATTGGAAGGTGTTAGTCTGAATGAGGTAACTCTGAACACCCAGTGAATAAGAGTTTATTCTGAAGCCAAATATTAGTGACCATGGTCTGGAAAAAGATCCAGGTTATCCCAAATTCCATGTTACGATGTGTTAACAATTTCATGATGTTTTTGAAGAAGAAAACATTAGAGAAGAAAAGAAACTATAAACCATGTCACTTTTCAAATACATTGATGGAAATATCAGGTAGGCAGGTTACAGCGAGGTGGAGAAAATCTCTGCTCTAGGCTTCTGATGTCATCTGATGACACTCTTAGTCTTTGGGTTGGTAGGAACTGGTGGTCTCTTAGTACATTCTAAAAAGGTATCACCTGATAGTCACAGGACATTAGGTCAGACACAGAGGTGAGCAATAAACCACGGTGAAGGGGGATAAAGATAGTTCAGGATAATTTGCTTCTGGGTCTGCAATAGTCCATCTATCTCTCCACAATCACAGAAGTTGATCTATCAGCCAATCAGCTTTGTCGGATGCTTGAAGTAGGTACAGCTGTGAAGGGGAACTTTAAATCACAACACACACATTTTGTTTACAGCTGGGAAAGGCACAAGAGTCTTTAATCTGTCTATCCTTGGAGTTAAATGGGGAAGCCCATACACTTTAACTTTTGTTTATATGGATACAAATTATTCTACTTTTTGGTTATATTCTCCTGCTGGATGTTTAAGACAAAGTAGGTGTGGAAATTTAACTTTGAAAAAATTTTAAGGTCAATTGTGCCTTTTTAAGCAGCAACTCATAGGGACCTGGGAGGTGCCCCGTGGCTTCTTTGGTCTTTTTCTACCAAGTATGCTATCTGCTAGGACGGGTCAGGGTTTTGAAGGCCACGTGGCTTCCTTTGGAAGCATTGAGGATCTTCTCCTCTCTTGACTCTCCTTCTGCACACTGAACACTGGTTGGAGTCTAACTTCTGGGTCATCATGGCCTCTTTGATCAAGAGGATAGGTAACTTACCAGAACCTTAGAACCATTTACAGGTGTGTCCTGTTGTCCCCAGGGGACTGCTTGTCCTGGGAGCAGAAACCAAAATCTTGGCTGACATCCAACTATGGGTATTAAATACCCAGCAGATCAGTTACACCAGTCTTTTTTTTTTTTTTTTTTTTTTTTTTTTGGTTTTTCGAGGTAGGGTCTCACTCTAGCCCAGGCTGACCTGGAATTCACTATGTAGTCTCAGGGTGGACTTGAACTCATGGTGATTCTCCTACCTCTGCCTCCCGAGTGCTCGGATTAAAGGTGTGTGCCACCACACCCGGCTTGTTATACCAGTCTTGAAGAAAAGAATGTGTACAGGGCATATCTGATAGCTTTTTGTCTTTAGCAAAACACATTTTGTTAAAAGGTGACATCAGGCTGGAGAGATGGCCCAGCAGTTAAAGCATTTGCCTGCTGTTGTAGTTAGCTTTTCATTGCTGCAACAGAGAACCTAACAAAAACCAGCTTTTGGAAGGAATGGGTTGATTTTGGCTTACAGACTCCAGGGGAAGCTCCATGATGTCAGGGAAAATTATGTTATGAGCAAAGGGTGGACATCACCTCCACCACAGCACTGCAAACAGCGGCAGGAAGGTGTGCCAAACACTGGCAAGGGGAAGCTGGCTTATAACCCCCATAAGCCTGCCCCCAACAACACAGATCTAGCGAGGTTCTAATGCCTGAACTGCCATCAGCTGAGGATCTATCAATCAGAACACATTCATTTGTTTGTGGGGGACACCTGGATCAAACCACCACACCTGCAAAGCCTATTAACCAGAGTTTGATTCTCCAGTACCAACATAGAGACAGATATACAAAGTGACCATGCATCCGGAGTTTGTCCGCAGTGGCTAGAGGGCTCTGGCATACCCATTCTCTCTCTCTTTTCTCTCTCTTTTCTTTCTCTCCTCTCTCTCTCTCTGTCTGGGTGTGGTGGCTCATGTCTTTATTCCTAGCACTTGGGAAGGAGAGGTAGGAGGATCACTGTGAGTTTGAGGTCAGCCTGAGGCGACTTAGTGAATTCAAGGTCAGCCTGGGCTAGAGTGAGACCCTACGTTGAAAAAACAAAAATAAATAAAAATTTAAAAGGATCAAAAAGAGGAAAAAAAAGAAAAAAGAAAAAAAAACTAAAAAAAAAAAAGAAAAATTTAAAAGGATGATATAAAAGCTTGAGCTGCTGGTGATTAGTCCTTTTGTCTAACATCTAACTTAAGTTGCCTGATGACTTTGTATATATCCAAGTTTACTACTCTCTTAAGTCTCCGGCCAAAATGTAGGAAGCCAAGAAATAAAAATCATTGAGATCTTAAGTGTCTCTGAACTTCTGCTTTGGATTGTCTTGGGTATCGTTAGTGTCTGTCTCCATTGACCTTTCATGGGTTACCTGACTTGCTATGGTGATTGGTCTCCTGTTTATCTCATCACTTTCTCATAGGTCTCATTTGGGCCATGTGTGAAGGTCAGGGGTGGTTTGTCTCCTGCCAGGATGTCAGCCATCATCCCATGTCTTGTTGGTGAAATTGGTTGGATTGTCCCCAGCACTCTCACTGCCTTCTTAAAAATACAAAATCTCCATTGGAGAATGAGGTCAGTATAGGTTAAATGAGACGAACATTGCTATTTTGGCAAGATTCTAACGAGCCTCTCTGATAGTGGGAATCTCCCCTTAGAGCCTGGGTTCTTGGTACCCATAGGATTTTGCCATGGATCCCAGTTCCAGATAAGGGTTCCTTGTCACTGAGCGTATCTCTTAGCCAATAGTAAGCCATTGATGATTACCTGCTAGGTTAGCACCACTATTACATACTTAAGATCTCAACAATAAAACAGACTTAAAACTCATTCACAATGACTCAAGGGACTGAGCAGAAGAGGGGGCAGAAAGAATGTAGGAGCATGGTGGGGGAGAATATCCATAGACATCCCCTCCCTCAGCAACAATGAACAAAGGGGGAAGAAAAAAATGACTACTTCTGGTATAGTTCATAACCCCCTACCCTATCCAGTATGCGCATCAAGGAGGGTCCCCAGTGGGTAATGGACAGAGAGGAGGGAAATGGGGGCACCTTCACAAGATTTGCTCATACAATGTATATAATTATTCATAATAAAGATATTAATTTTTTTAAATTTTATTTCATTTATTTATGAGAGAGAGAGAAAGAGAAAGAGAGAATATGGGCATGCCAGGGCCTTCAGCCACCGTAAACAAACTCCAGACATAGTGTAGCTGGCTTTACATGGGCACTGGGGGGTACTGGGGAATTGAACTCGGGTCCTTCTTCATTGCAGGCAAACGCTTTAACGGCTAAGCCATCTCTTCAGCCCAAGATATTTTTTAAAATCAATAAATAAATAAAAATAAAAAACAATACCTTAATCCCATGGAGCATAACAGCAATCAATCCCACTGGGGAGGACCCTCAGTGGAAAGGGGGTAGGGAGGAGGGAAATGGTGCTACCAACTCATGACTTGGGCATACAAAGTTTCTACTTTTTTTTTTTTTTTTTTGGTTTTTTGAGGTAGGGTCTCACTCTAGTCCAGGCTGACCTGGAATTCACTCTGTAGTCTCAGGGTGGCCTTGAACTCACGGCGATCCTCCCACCTCTGCCTCCCGAGTGCTGGGATTAAAGGAGTGCACCACCATGCCCGGCAAAGTTTCTACTTATTAAAAAAAGATGATCACATGAAATGCATGGGAAAAATGCATTTGGGGAATCCTAGGGAGTGGATCAAGTTTTGTTTCCTGTTGTGTTAATACAGAATGGCATTCAGTCCCATGAGGATTAGACACTCCTAAAGGTGAATTATGTCCTGATGCCTTCCAGGTATGGTGCTATTTTAGGTAACTCTGCTGGTGGGGTTAGGGTTTAGTCTATCAGACCTGGAGGAATCCGATTCTTTTAAAGAGAATTTGAGAATTAAAAAATTTATCTGAGCCATCTCTCCAGCTCAATATACTTCTTGAATATTTATTTATTTATTTAAGAGTGAAAGACGCAGATAGAGAGAGAATGAGCATGTCAGGGCCTCTAGGCACTGCATAAACACTCCAGATGCATGTGCCACCTTGTGCATCTGGCTTTTCCATGGGCATTGGGGAACTGAACCTGGGTCCTTAGGCTTTGCAGGAAAGTGCCTTAACTGCCTTAACTCCCCTATCCCCATTTTTTACATAAAAATTCTTAAGTTTGCTTTTGCCCTAGAAGCACAGGATTATATTGCTATTAACAGTTAATATAAAAAAAAGTAATAGATAAGGAGCCAGGCACAGTGACACATACCTGTAATCTCACAATTTGTGGAGCTGAGGCATGAGGATCACAAGTTGGAAGGCCAGCCTGGGGTACACAGGAAGACTCCATCAAAAAGCAATAGGCAGGGCTGGAGAGATGGCTCAGCGGTTAAGGCACTTGCCTCCAGTGCCTAAGGCCCCATGTTCAATTCCCCAGGACCCACATATGCCAGACCCACAATGTGGTGGCCCTTGTTCGTTCTCTCTCTCTCTCTCTCTCTCTCTCTCTCTCTCTCTCTCTCTCTCTCTCTCTCTCTGCTTGAAAAATGAATAAAATATTTTTAAAAAACCAATAGGCAAATGAATAAATAGATGTAGTTCTATAAGTGTTGACTTTGGAATATTTATCAGATAACTAAATGGAACATTCTTATGAAGATGACACAGATTTGTCAGTTAGCTTAACAGATTCCTTTTGGGACTGTCCAAGTTCATAACCCTATTGATCTCTCAAATGCAAAGACATTTATACTTCTGTCTCTTCTTATCTTTTCACTCCTGTTTTTCCTCTGTAGTAGTAACTGATCAAAACACAAGATTTTTAAGATATTTTATTTATTCATTTTCAGGAGACAGACAGAGAGAGAGAGAGAGAGAGAGAGAGAGAGAGAGAGAGAGAGAGAGAGAGAGAGAGAGAGCGCATCATCAAGGCCACTACCTTGTGTAGCCTGGTTTACATGGGTACTGGGGAATCAAACCCAGGGCCGTAGGCACTGAAGGCAAACACCTTAACCGCTGAGCCATTTCTCCAGCCAAAACACAAGATTAAAAAAAACATTTTATTTTTTTATTTGTAAGCAGAGAGAGAGAGGAGAGAGAGAGAGAGAGTTTTGTAGCCAACTTACTCTGTTGCTGCGCAGAAAGCACCCAAGCAAAAGAGGCTTGTGGAGAAATGGGTTTATTTGGCTTACAGACTCAAGGGGAGACTCCATCCTGGCAAGGAAAATGATGGCATGAGCAGAGGGTGGACATCACCTCCACCACAGCACTGCAAACAGCAGCAGGAAGGTGTGCCAAACACTGGCAAAGGAAAGCTGGCTTATAACCCCCATAAGCCTGCCCCCAACCACACAGATCTAGCAAGGTTCTAATGCCTGAACTGCCATCAGCTGAGGATCTATCAATCAGAACACATTCATTTGTTTGTGGGGGACACCTGGATCAAACCATGATAGTCCACCCCTGGCCCCCACAAATTAATAATCATACATGATGTAAATACAATGTGTTCAGTTCAACTGCTATGTCCCCACAGCTTTCAACTGAGCCATAATACCAAAAAATAAACCCATAATGGCACAGAACATTCACACTGCAAAACATGAGGCATGGCAAAAACAGATTGAACCAATACAGGATTTAAAACAAGCAGGGAAACCTCAATCTCTAACTCCAAGCTCCATGATCCTGCATTTGAACAAGTCTCTTGGACATTCAACTCTGCCCCTCCAGCTTGGCTACTCACAGTCTCAGAAAACTTCATCTGGTGCTGTCAGCTCGCCTTGGCAGCCATCCATAGTCCTGGCATCTTATTGGGTCTCCATTGCAACCCACAGTTCATCCTCATGGCTCCATCGGGCTCCATGCAGGCAACCTAGCACACCTGCTTCACACTGCTGGTGGCCATTTTTCAAAAACCAC
>PVHP010034886.1:0-12452 GCA_004024765.1 Zapus hudsonius
ATATATATATATATATACACATATATATAATATATACAGGTAACAAAAATGAAGTTAAACTGTCTAGGAAAACAAAAGAGACTAATAGGAGATAGGAAGGGAGAAAGAGGAGGGTATTGGGGCTTAGGGGAGAATGTGCTCAAATTACATTTTACACTTGAATGAAAATGGTCTTGTGTAGCCCAGTATAATAAAAAGTTTAAAATCTTAAGAAAAATCAATTCAACTCATAGGAAGTCCTCAATAAATGGCAGTGATTCTGATGTGCTTGGCTGGCCCTACATTTGGAGCTCTGGACACAGATGAGTAAGAATGTGTACCCAAGAAGCCACAGACAAGCACATGACTGTCTGCCTACTTGTCAGTAGTGAGCTGAAGCAGATATCACAAATGGAAACTTTTAAAACATTTTTAGACACTGACACCATTATGTCATCCAAGTTCTCAGCATTTGATTAACATCCTCGGGGCCTGAGGGATACCAGCAAAGAGCCTTGTTTCAGGGGCAACTTTCTTATACTTAGTCACAAAATAATTTGTCCTGAAGCTCAAAGGGGCCATAGGATCAGGTCCTGATTCAAGAACGGGATCTGGGATCTCTCCAAGTGGGTCCATGTCGTGGCTTTACCACTCACGAGCTATCTGACCATGGCAAAGTTACACAATAACCCTGAGCTTCAATTTCTTCATCAGAAAAGTCGGGATAATTCTCATTTCATAAGAGGTAATAAGGGGCAGATGAGACAAGTGTGAAGTGTTCAGCATGGGTTTTGGCATAGAACGAATTCCTATGAAATAGTTGCTTCCTACTAGGGGACAAAGGCAACTGGGAATGTGGGAGGCACATTCCCAACCTTGAGCTGGGAGTTGCACGCAGGGTTTCCTTGAAGCTGCCTGTCATACAGATGGGTCTAAATAGCCCTGCGCTCTGACCCTACACACAGTTTCTTCTCTATCATTTCAAATTCTTTTTCCACTGTTTATAGGCAGGTATATTGTGAGTGAAGTAATAGCCACTGGAGCCCTCTTTTCTTTCTTTTCTTTTTTAGTTTTGGTTTTTCAAGGTAGGGTCTTGCTCCAGTCCAGGCTGACCTGGAATTCACTATGTAGTCACCATGATCCTCCTACCTCTGCTCCTGAGTGCTGGGATTAAAGGTGTGTGCCACCATGCCTGGCCCTCTTTTCTTTGTAACTGGAGGTACAAGGGCATATACCTTGAAAGAATAATGAAAGGGACAGAAATAGTGGAAAGTATCTAAGATCAAGCGGATATATAACAGCTACTAAAGAAATTGTGGTCAGGAAGAGTGTAGTAGATTTCATATATGACCTAGAAGTTAGAAGAGGGAATCGTAGAGAAAAATGCAACCATCCCTCCCTTACGGGGCCCTACCAATACCACTGAAATCGGCAAACCTGCTAATGTCAACCCTAGCAGAAGCTCCATCCCCACTCCCTGCCTGCACTGACAGGTATGCGGCATCCACCTACAAAGGAAAGAAATACTGCCAAAGGAGAAAGTTTGGTCTGAAAACTTTCAGGCTTCCCTGCTTTCAGAGACCCAATGAGTGAGCACAGGCTGGGTAGGAGGATAGCAGAGTGAGCCTGGACCTCACCACAGACAGCAGAAGAGGAAGATGGGGAGAAATGAGAAGTAGGGGAGGGGGCAGATTGGAGGGAGAGGAAACCAGACAGTGGGAACTGCTTCTGGGAAGGCTTTCCCTCATGCTGCTGTCTGGAGTAAGCTACCCACTGCTGTAGCATTTTGTGGCTCAGGTCATCTGGTTTGGAAGAGCTCCTCGGCCCTGGATCAGAGCACCTGGATTGGAAGAGCTGCGAGGCCCTGGAGGCCACGGGTAGCTTTCCTTCCCCTCCTCATCCTTCACACAGTAGCAGCATTGACTCTTGTGAGCCTCAGAACAGGTGGAGAGATGTGGCCTCCTCCAGGAGTTATGGGGCTCCAAAGGCAAACCCCTAAGTCTCCTGCCAAAGTGAGACCAGGCAGAACTAGGTTGACCTTTCCTTTGGGCTGGCACGGTGGTAGAAACCCTCATGTTGTTTCGTGCCTTGCAAACTGTAGACACCAAGTTTTCTTAGAAGTGTTTCTAAGTCAAACTGGTCACTGCTCCCATTCTGACTGGGACCATGTAGAGAATGTACTAGCCACCTGCCAAAGATGACGCTCATATTGTAATCATATGCACAGTTTTGAGTTAGTTACTTGCAGCTTAAAATTAGACCTTGTTTTCAGGAAGAAAAAAAAAAGGCATTTGAACACAGCTGTGCTTGGTGCTATTCAGATCTGTGACTGACCCAGTTTTTTAAAATTAAAAATGCGGCATTGCTATTTGTCACATCTTTGCACCTTGTTCACACTCTCCCAAGGTGAGAGTTGGTGTTTTCTGAGCTGTGAGATGGAAGAGGAAGGGCCTTGCAGCTGAGGACATTGTACAGTCCTTGGGAAAACTCTAGAGATATAGCTCTCTCTCTCTCTCTTTCTCTCTCTCTCTCTCCCTCTCGTTCTTTCTGAGACTTACCTTCACACAGGGCAAGGAAGAGGGCAAAATAGACCTGTTGGAAAGGTAACCTGAAAAAGTGATAGAAGCCAGGCATGGTGGCACACGCTTTTAATCCCAGCACCCGGGAGGCAGAGGTAGGAGGATTGCTGTGAGTTTGAGACCAGCCTGAAACTACACAGTGAGTTCCAGGTCAGCCTGGGCTAGAGCGAGACCCTACCTCAGAAACAAAAATGCAGGGCTGGGGAGATTAGCTCAGTGGATGAAGCACTCCTTAAATTCCATGTAAAAAGCCAGAAGCTATGGTGGGCTTCTGTAAGCCCAGCATGGTGAGGGCAAGGTGGGAGGCAGAAGCAGGAGAATTTCCCAGAAGCCCTCAGCAAAAAAGAACAACAGAGTGAGATAGAGAGGAAACTCTGCCTCAAATGACGTAGAGCAGCAAGGACAGACTCAAAAGTTGCCCTTGACCTTCACACATGTATCATGGCATGCACAATGCACCTCTCTCTCTCTCTCTCTCTCTCTCTCTGTCTCTGTCTCTCTCTCCTCTCTCTCTCTCTCACACACACACAAAATGGGTCTTTGCCAGGCATGGCAGTGTGCACCTATAATCCCCAGCACACAGGAGGAGAGATGGTTTATCAGATAAGGCACTTGCCTACAAAACCCAAAGACCTGAGTTTGATTCCCCAGCACCCACGTAAATCCAGATGCACAAAAGGGGCAAATACATCTGGAGTTCATCTGCAGTGGCTAGGTGCCCTGGTGCACCCATTCTCCCTCTGTGTCTCTCTGCTTGTAAATAAATAAAAAATATACTTTAAAAAAAGAAAATTTGCTCCCATCCTGAGGCCAATTTAGTATATATATATATATATATATATATATATATATATATATATATATATACAGAGAGAGAGAGAGAGGGAGAGAGAGAGGGAGAGGGAGAGAGAGAGAGAGAGAATTCTGGTCCAGCTAGGACAACATAGTGAGACCCTATTTCAACCCTCCCCATCCCAAAAAACTGTAGGGTCACAACGGAAATAATGACAGCAGTTATTTATGCCACTCTTTCATGTATCTGCCACCACCATCCTCAAGGCAGAGGTGAGCTCTTGAGCTATGACCTTCACAGGCAACCTTCCCACAGTGTCACTGGAGCTACGTTCTTGGTTTCAGAAGCAAATCTGGGCTCAGAGAGATACAGGCAAGGCTTTTTATTTATAGCTATTTGAGCTAGGCAGGAGATACAGCTCTGACCAAGAGCAAGTCAGGGAGAGGCTCTGGAACAAAGGAACAAAGGGGTCCATAATAAGGGAAAGTTCCAGCCAGAAGTTCCCATCCAGGTCCTTCGGGCAAATAAGGTACTTGAAGTGGTGGAGAGTATCCAGCCTGGAATGGCCAGCATCAGGTCCTCCATGCAAATGGGATTCAAGCTTACAGAGGGTGTCTCGTCCTGGTTGATTAGTGTCTGGGTATAGTTGTAGGCATCTTATTGGTCAGCTGTAACTATTGGGGTAAAGCAAGTTTGTGGGAGGCTGTGTTAATAGGGTACGTTTTGTAGCTGTTTTGTTTTTAATTCTGGATCTGTGTGTGAGCTATGAACATGTGAAATAGGTATCCCTGCCCCAGGGATCTTTCCTTCCCACCATGTTTTATCTTCTGGGTGGTCCCTACTGTCTCACTAGGGTCTTCCTTTTGTAAAAAAAAGACAGGTTTGGGGTTATGGAGCTCAGTTGGTAGAATACTTGCCTATCATTCACAAAGCCCTTGGTTTGATTCCCAATACTGCATAAACCAGATGTGGTGTCTCAGGCCTGTAATCCTAGCATTCAGGAGGCAAAGATAGATGGATCAGAAGTTCAAGGTCTTCTTTGGCTACATAGGGAGTTTGAGGCTAGCCTGGGGTACATGAAACCCAGCACTCTCTCTCAAAAAAAAAAAAAGGTTTGAGTATAGGAAGATGGTTCAGTGCTTAGTGCAGTTACCTTCTTGTTGCTGGAACAAAACACCCAACCAGAAGCAGTGTGTGAGAGGAGAGAAGTTATTTACATTTACAGTTTTGAGAGACAATTCCATCACAGCAGGGAAAGCATGGCAGGCCTGAGCAGCAAGCCTGGGTCACACCTCCACATCAATGAGAAGGAAGTATTCTGAGTGAGCAGCTCTGAACACTCAGTAGACTAGACTAAACTCCTTAAGGTCCACTCCCAGTAACACATCTCCTCCAGCAAGTCTCCACCTCCAAAGGCTCCAAAACTTTCCCAAATTGTTACCAGCTGGAGACCAAGCATTCAAAACACATGAGGCTATGGGGGACATTGTTTGCTTTGCAAGCCTGCAGACTAAAGATCAGATCCCCAGCACCCATGTAAAGCTAAATGCGCAGTGGTGCACACGTCTGTAATCCCAATTTGTCTGAGGCAATAATGGGAGGCCAAGTCAGTAGAATCCCAAAGTTCACAGGCCAGTTAGTCTGACCTTCCTAGGGGCAAACAACAAAAGAGACCCTCTCTCAAGCAAAGTGGAAGGAGAGAACCAACAATCTGAGGTCATCTTCCACATGCGCACACCTCCCCAACCAGAACAAATATAATAAAAAGAGATTTCTTCCAAAGACTATCCTTTTTAAACTGGGCGTGGTGGCTCACGCCTTTAATCCCAGCACTGGAGAGGCAGAGGTAGGCGGATCGCCATGAGCCAGCCTAAGACTACATAGTGAATTCCAGGTCAGCCTGGGCTAGAGCGAGACCCTACCTCGAAAAACCAAAAAAAAAAAAAAAAAAAAAAAAAAAAAGACTATCCTTTTTATTTTGTTTTGGTTTATTTTTGAGACAGGGTCTCCCTGTGTAGCCCAGGTTGACAGTCAACTAATGGCAATCTGCCTGCCTCAGCTTCCTGAGGGCTGGGATTATAGGCACAAACCACTACACATGGTTTAGAGCTATAGTTTAAATTGGGTTTCCACGATTTTCAAATATGAGTGGCTCCTTTTTGCTTCTTATAAAAAATGACCCCCCAAAACTCTGTCTCAAGTAAAACAAACAAAAAAGATACAAGGGCTTGGGGAGATTGCTCAGTGGTTAAGGCACTTACCTGCAAAGCCTAAAGACCTGGGTTTGATTGCCCAGTACCTACAAAACGTCAGATGCACAAAGTGGTGCATGCACCTGGAGTATGTTTGCAGTGGCTGGAGACCCTGGAATGTCCATTCTCTCTGTCTCTCTTCTATCTCTCCCTCCTTGCAAATAGATGAGATGGCTCAGCGGTTAAGGCACTTGCCTCCAGTGCCTAAGGCCCCTGGTTCAATTCCCCAGGACCCACATAAGCCAGACCCACAAGGTGGTGGCCCTGGTCTCTCTCTCTCTCTCTCTCTCTCTCTCTCTCTCTCTCTCTCTCTCTCTCTCTCTCCTTGAAATGAATAAATAAAATATTAAAAAAAATGTTTTTTAAAGATACAAAAAGAGAATGCCTCAGTACTGAGCATACCTTTAATGTAAAAAAATTTCTACCAAATCCTCCCATTATAATTTTGCACACTTGATGATTGGAACAAGTGAAAGAATTTTCCAGAGACTAGCTTCAGGCTCCATTATCATCAACCTCTGATTCTCTGCTGTTGCCCACATGCTTGTTGTAAACGCACAATCAGATGCGTTCTCATGGAACACTGAGCAAGGATGGCTCTGCCCTGTCATGTCACAGAGTTGGTCTCTCGGCGTGCTGAGCAGGAAGACCACTCCTGGATTCAATGCAGTTTCCATGCTGGAATGGCTGATAATAACTATGTGTGGGGCTGGAGAGATGGCTGAGCAGTTAAGGTGTTTGCCTGCAATGCAGAAGGACCCAAGTTCGATTCCCCAGTACCCATGTCAAGCCAGATGCACAAGAGGCGTATGTGTCTGGAGTTTGTTTGCAGTGGCTGGAGGCCCTGATGTGCCCATTCTCTCTGTCTGCCTCTTTCTCTTTCTCTCTGTCTCAAATAAATAAATAAATAAATAATAACTATAAGTGACACTGATTGTGAGCCACATGGATACATGCAACTCAGGCAGGCATGTTCATGCCTGTAATCCCAGCACTAGGGAAACTGAGGCAGGAGAATCACTGCAGGTTCAAGACCAGCCAGGGCCTTCATAGTGAATTACAGGACAGCCTGGGCTCTAGAGTGAGCAAATAATAATATAACTATACATCTCTATCTATGTCTAGATACCATCTATGTCTGTATGTGTATGTGTATCTAAAACACCTATCTATCTTAAATTCAGTCAAAACCTAAAGGTCTTTAAACTCAACTTCCCTTTAGCAGTCATCCCATGGCCGTCCTCTTGGTTCTGATGAAATGACTCTACCTTTGCAAAGTTTTGGAAACATATGTGGAAACATATGGTCATGCAACCACACTGCTGCATCTGATCCAAGTCCAGGAAGGGATCTGTGCCAGCACTGGGGAGCCTCGGCTCTGCAAGCCCAGTCACTGGAAGGGAGGGGTGAGAGTCAGGTTCCTCTGCTTCATGTTGATGGCAGGACCACAGGTAGAGTGCTGTAAAATTAGGGTTAAAATAAGAGCAAACACAGCTTGTGGGTTGTGTTGTGTGGTACGCAGTAAGAATACTCCTGGAAGTTGCCAGGAGCTGTGGCTCTTTTTTACACTGTTCTAAACAAACTCGTTTTCTTCAAAATAAATAATTAAAAAAACCCCACAATTAAATAATATAGATGGTCCCTGATGTAGAGTGACTGACTTTTATTTCCAACTAATATAAACTGTGATGAAACATGCCTGTAACCCCAGCTCTCAGAATGTGGAGGCAAGAGGATCAGAGCTTCACATCACACTATTACACATTAAAAAAAAATAAGTGCAGTTCTTTAAAAAGAATTAAAAACAGAAATACTGCCAGGCAAGGTGGTGCACGCCTTTAACCCCAGCACTCAGGAGGCAGAGGTAGGAGGATTGTGAGCTCAAGGCCACCTTGAGACGACATAGTGAGTTCCAGGTCAGCCAGGGATAGAGGGAAACCCTACCCTGAAAAACAACAACAACAAAAATAATAATAATAATAATTACCATATGATATGCAGCCTATAATCCCAACACTCAGGCAGTAGAGGCAAGAGAATGGTGATCTAAATCAAACCTACATCAAATATGTATGAAAGCAATAAACAGTAAAAAAAACACTTCAAATTTTGAGTTCTGATCTCTTCTAGGCTAGTAAATAGCCCCAGAAAGACACAGCTCCAAGCCCACCATGAAATCTTGCAGTAAACTTGATATTCCATAGTGAACTGTGTTGCCAGCACTTTCGGGTATAAAGATTTAGTAGATTACATGAGATATTTAATGATTTATGATGAAATAGTCTTTGTGTTTGATGACTGTGCCCAGCTGTAAGAGTTCTGAATCTCAGGAACCATTTCGGAAGAGGTGGCAGAAAGAATGTAAAACCCGAAAGAAGGGGAGGAGTGCTTTGCGACACCGTCTTCCAGATGCAAAGAGGCCATGGTGTTCGTGATCTCACAGGGGCTTCTGTTCCCTGCATATCACGCACATAGCTAGAAGAAAATAAGACTCGTTAGAAAGAAGGGATCCAGTGAAGAATGGACTTGGGGAGGGAGATGTGAAAGGGAATAAGAACATGGTATAGGGCTGGAGAGATGGTTCAGCAGTTAAGGCACTTGCCTCCAGTGCCTAAGGCCCAGGGGTTCAATTCCCCAGGACCCACATAAGCCAGACCCACAAGGTGGTGGACCTGGTGGGCTCTCTCTCTCCTCTCTGTTCCCCACAAATAAATATTTAAAAATGGTGCACCTACAAAGGAAGTTTGTTTAAAAGAAAATAGGATCTGGGGAGATGGCTCAAATAAGTGCACTTCCTAAATAAGCATGAGGACCTGAGGGGGTCTGAGACCACCTGAGTTCAAATCTCCAGCACCCAGGTAAAGAGGTGGGCAGGGCCAAGCATTTGTAACCCTACTGTGGGGAGCCCAGACTGGAGAATCATCTGGAGTCAGTAAGAGACTCCGTCCAAGAAGCAGTGTAAGGAGACACCCCATGTTTTCCTCTGGTCCACAGGAAAGCACATTGGATGCCACATCAGCACATACACATGTATACACGACACATACAACACACACACACATAGATGCAGTTCTTCTAAAAGAATTACCATATGAGGAACTGGAGAGATGGCTCAGTGTGCTTATGGTGCAAGCATGCGGCCTGAAGGGGCCTGAGATGGCCCGAGTTCAAATCTCCAGATCTCAGGTAAAACAGCTGAGCATGGCCATCCCCGCCTGTAAGCCCAGGCACGCGGGGAAACAGAAACCAGAGACTCTTCGGAGCCCTTTGAGCCCTGGGACCAGTCAACAAGCCCAGGCAGAAGAGTGATGGAGCTGTTCCCCAGTGTTCCACTCTGGCCTCTGCAAGCAACCCAGCCTTAGGCAAGTGTACAAAAGGCACATGTAGGGCTGGAGAGATGGCTCAGCGGTTAAGGCACTTGCCTCCAGTGCCTAAGGTCCCGGCTTCAATTCCCCAGGACCCACATATGCCAGACCCACAAGGTGGTGGCCCTGGTGCTCTCTCTCTCTCTCTCTCTCTCTCTCTCTCTCTCTCTCTCTCTCTCTCTCTCTGTATTTCTCTGATTGAAAATGAATAAATAAAATATAAAAAAAGGCACATGTACATGCATACACCACACACACAAGCAAAAAGAAAACAAAAATAATTACCATATAAGGTAGGTTATTGGCACATGCCTGTAATCCCAGCCTTTAGGAGGTAGAGGCAGGAGGATGGACAGTTCAAAACCACTTTAAGTTTCAATAGTGAGTTCCACACCAGCCTGGGTTTAAGATCGGTCTTAGACTCACCTTTGGTTGCAGTTTGGAATCTTTTTTCCAGGACTGGAGGACAGCCATCGATTGCTCTAGGTAACACCTCCAGAGGGAATTTGTCTTTCCCTCAGTGACTAAAGTGCAGATAGAAGATAAGACTTATCTAAGAAACTAAACAAACAAATAGCAAAATTTAAAGCACAAGGGCTGAGGAATAGAGCTTAGTGGCACAGAACTCTAGTTGCATGAGACCTGGGTTCAATCTCCAGCACGGAACTACAAAAAGCAAGCGAAAAACAGGAAAATTGCCACCACCCCCTCCCAAGAAAAACAGGGAAATTGAGGCAGCAATTCCACCTCTGGCTATATACCCAAAGAAAATGGATTCATGTTCTTGATTTTAAGTTATAGACCTACAAAATTGTTCAGTTATTAAAATAACTTCTTAGTTTTTCAAGAAAAGGTATGCCTTGAATGCTTGATAGACTTTAAAATTTCTTTGTGTGTCTGATGGAATCCTGAAGAAGTTTTACGGAGGCAAGCATGATTTCAATAATAGAGAGAATTTACTTTGTTTCAGGTATTTTGGATGTCACTGAATTTTTTTTGTTGTTTTGTTTTTCGAAGTAGGGTCTCACTCTAGTCCAGGCTGACCTGGAATTCACTGTAGTCTCAGGCTGGCCTTGAACTCACAGTGATCCTCCTACCTCTGCCTCCCAAGTGCTGGGATTAAAGGCGTGTGCCACCACGCCCAGCTCTGAATTTTTAAAATATCAGGATAACAGTTGGTATTTTTGCTTTATTTAAGCATTAGAAAATTAAAACCGAGAGAAGTGTCTGGCCCTAGGTCATATAGCTAGCAGATGACGTCATTTTCTTTCTAGAGCATGCCTTCAACTGTATCACATTACTTCCTGGTATGGTGTGTGGAAAATTTCCTGTTTCCTTATAGGAGATACAGGTGTAATAATGTACATAGACTTGAACTCATGTTTATCCTTCCATGATGGGAGAACCAAGACTTTCATGCTTTCATGCATGTAATTTTGCAAGTTATTTACAGAGCACCATTTCACTGGTGGCTGTAAACACAGCGCCATAGGACAAAATTGAGAGAGATTATGTGCTCTGGCTTTGGCAGGGTGGGTATATATGCAGGTCTTATAAAATCTGTTTATAAGAAAACGATGGAACAAAAATGCCACTAGATGCAAAGCCCTGTGGGGGAAACTGCTAATGGATATATTACACCCACCAAATTGCCCTTTAAACACATATGTTTATGTCCATAAAATCCTGCTGCTCTGGCTTTTCATTACAGAAGCTTCTCTTTTCAGATGACAGTGACAGCTGGGGAGATTCAACGCGCTAAGAAGGCACAGTGGAGTGTACAGCATTGGATGAGATATTCCTGTCATACCCTCCAATGGCTCAGGGACTTTGGTGGAAGAGGCATCAGAAAGATGGGGAGGAATGTCTGCCAGACACAAAGTGGTTACTGTGCCCTCACAATGGTGGTCGTTATGTGTACAAGACCTGCGTAATACTGAGACCATCAACAGATTCTTGTGAACAATGGAGGCGGGTTAAAAAAAGACAGGCATTAAAAGAGATGAGGGAATAGTAGAAAAAGAGGGGGTTCAGTGGAGGGGGAGGACGGAGGGGAGGTGAAAATAAGTGGTGGTGGAAGGGGATTATGTAAATTTTTTCTCCAAAAACTTACATGCATTTTTAATTAACTTTGTCAAGTTTCATTAAGCTTAGAACAAGTTACAGTAAAACTTTAATTAAAGGTCTTATGAGAGGGGGCAGAAAGATTGTAAGATCCATGGTGGGGGAGCACTCCCAGAGACATCGCCCCCCCCCCTCAGTAACATCACACTAATGTGGGTGGAATCAGGCTGGCTCCTAGGATATCCATGCTCCCCTGCCCCATGGACTGATCCAGACGGCCCATGAGGAGGATATCCAGCGAATTGGGGATGGGGAAGGGGGCATTGAGGAACTGGGGATAACAACTCATTATTGGTTCATTAAATTTATCTCATTATGGATAAAAAAAATAAAGGAAAAAAGTTCTTATGAAAATGATTCACAGGGCTGGAGAGATGACTTAGTGGTTAAAGGCACTTTCTTGCAAAGCCTGATGGTCTCGGTTCGATTACCCAGCACCCACATAAAGGCAGATGCAAAAAAGTGAAACAAGCATCTGGTGTTTGTTTGCAGTGGAAAGAGACCCTGGGGTGCTCTTCCCACACACGTATAAATTTAAAAAAATTAAAAACAGAATACACTTCAAAATTGCAATATTATAGTCATTTTCAGGGACCTTAAGGACTTCAGTTGTCTTTAAGGTTTGTAACATTGCATCACTATTGCTAGCTTTTTCTAAGTTTCTGCAGAAACACGTTCAGATAAACAGATTAATTGGTTGGCTTATGTGAATTTTTTTGGGAGTGGAGGGGGTTTTAGGTAGGATCTTGCTCTATCTAGCCCAGGCTGACCTAGAATTCACTATGTAGTCTCAGAGTGGCCTTGACCCTTCTACCTCTGCTGGGATTAAAGGCTTTTGCCACCCTGCCCAGCTGTGAATTTTTTAAAGAAAATTTTTATTTTAATTTCAAAAAATACTGCTGGTGCAAATATGTGTCACAGCATGTTCTATAAAATATAACAAACTGACTTAAAATAGAGGGAGCCAATCTAACTAAAAATCTAAAAATTAAAGAGAAAGAACTCCACTAATCTAAAATCACAGCTCAAGACAGTAGCAAAAAGTTGACGCCCTGATAACAGAATCTACCCCCTCCTAGTTAAGTCATTCCATACAACCATGACACATTAAAGACATATATATATATATCAATTTATTGCCCATAATGAATTACATTGTTTTAGTGGGCAAACAATGAGTTGTTATCCCCAATTCCCCAATGCCCCCCCTCCCCATCCCCAATCAGCTGGATATCCTCCTCCGTGGGCCGTCTGGATCAGTCCTTGTAGCAGGGGACCATGGATAGCCTAGTACTCAGCCCGGTCTTCCTGGCCCAAGTGTGTTGTTACTGAAGGGTGCCATGCCTCTGGATAGTCTCCC
>PVHP010034887.1:0-18794 GCA_004024765.1 Zapus hudsonius
TAACTTAGTGAACCAGTGAGCTTCTTGGGGTTGCTTACAGGAGCATGGATGAGTCAAAGACAGCTGCATCTCTGAAAAGCACAACCCAGTGTGGATGAAAATTTAGGAAAGCCCTGTCCCTGGAGCTCACTGTTCATCGTGTAGGCAGCTCCATTAAGAGTCTCCTCTCCCTGGCAATTACCTGGTATGTTTCAATAGCTTCCTTAGCTTTGTAAATTTCCTTAGTTCCCAAGTGTCTTTAGTTCCTCCCTCCTCCTTCCAAGAGAGTGTTTCAATGCTGAGAACTAGTAGCTACAACACTGTCTTGAGACATTGTGGTTGCAGGATGCCACTTCTGTATACAGCATATGTCACAGAGCCCATGCATGGATATCAAGGGAGGTTAGACTCTCTTGTTCATATAATATTCTGTAACAGACATCTGGCTCATCAAATGCTTTCTAGCTATGTACTAGTAAGTACTTAGACAAGTGTGCTCCATGTAATGGTGCTAATCCTCCTTTTACGAAGAAATGAAAATGAACTGCTACGGAATGCTTACTCTCTGTTGAATGTAAATTTGGAAGAGGAAATGAACACCACACATCCCCAGGTGTTTTGAAGTTGCCATCATGCTTTATAATGACAGTAACAGTCAGAAATGCAAAGAGCAGAAATGAAAATGTTAGATCCTGGCATGTGGGCCTCCAGGAAGTAAGGGTTTCTGCTGCTCCATATTGCTCCCTGCTCTCCATCTCTCCTTGGCTATCAGTGTGGACAGGGCAGGATCTGCACAGACTCTACCAGCAGCTCCTCTTTGTCCAACACACGAGGAATCCACTCAGTTTGACAGCATCTCCCAAGATCCAAGGGCAAAACCTTGGCTCTGTGTGATGCAAAAATGGACCTTATGATGCTCTGGCTCAGAGATGATCCAGAGAGTGTGGGACACCTGGGATTCCTATAAGCAACTCTGAGATGGAGTTTTGTATCTGAAAGTGCTACCAGGCTCCATACCATTGTGGCAGACAGGTGGCAGGATTAGGCAGCATGGACAGCTGGTCTGTATTCCTCACAAAGGCCTTAGACTGATCCTGGATCCTGCAGGCTCTGGAGCTGAGAATGTCCTGTGCAGATGATATCTGTCATTGTTTATGAACTCCTCATAGGAGCAGGATATGACCATCGATGACAGGGCTCTTTCAGCAAAACCAGTTGCAAAGTATAGCAATTACCTTCTCATTGCTGGGACAAAACATCTGACCAAAAGCAGCTTATGGGAGGAAAGGATTTATTGCAGGCTTAGAGTTTCAAAGGGATGTTTCATCATGGTGGGGAAGGCATAGCACAGTAAGGGCTGGCTCATATCTTCATACAACAGCAGTAGGGAGAAAGTAGTCGGAGTGAGTTCTGAACACTCAGTGGCCTGCCCCCAGTAATACCTCCCCCAGCAAGGCTCCACCTCCCAGAGGCTCTACCAGCTGGGGACACAATTAAGCTGAGGCTAAATCACAAACACTTTAGGCTATGGGGTACACTTTATACTCAAACTACCACACAAAGTGAGGCTGAGCCAACAGTTGTCAGCTGCTCACATCCCAGGTCTGTCGGTACAGTCCAGCACAATGCCCAGTCAGTCCACAAGGGCACATGTGTGGGTGACTTGGCATCTGCAGGAGAAGCACCCATTTATCTCAATACCAGAGAGGCATCTGTGATGGATTTAAAGGGGGAGTACATGCAGGGTGGGCCTCAAGGCCACTTGGCATGTGACATTCCTAGGGTGCAATGTGTGGTTAGAGATTCTGAAGCCTGGAAAGAAAGTGTAGAAAGTTAGGATGGGATGGAAAGCCATTCTGTGTGATCAGAAAGACAGAATGTGACACTTAGGAAAGGAAAGACTGTGAAGCGTCTCAAACCCCAGCCACACTGAGAGATGCATTTGTCCCTAAATCAGTCTCCAAATGCTCAGGAGCTGGAGAGTTGCAGGAGGGCATGTCCCCAAATGCATGGGTGTACCAGCATGCCAAGGTATTAAACACAATGTTGCTTGGCAGATTGGACTTGGAAGAAAACACCACTTTATAAAGTATCTTCACTGTTTTTCCTTAGTCATGAAGAATTATGAACAAAATGAGTGTGGGTCACAGACACATATTTCTGGTGTGACATGAATCAGTATTTCAGCTTTGAAGAATGAGTGACGAGGAGCTTTTGTTCTAATGACGTGTTAGTGTGGGTGTATTTCTTCCTGCTGAATCTGGAGGAAAATAGGATGGAAACTTTCCATTCTACTACAGACCAATGCAGTCAGTTCCAATTACCACCATTAACAGAGTTAATCAATTTAATCATTAATTTAATTTCCTGATTCATTGGCAATAAAAAGCATAACAATGTATATTTGCCAAAATGATTTGTAACTTCAGTTAAAACAGGAATTCAGCAATTAAATACAAAGGAATTCTATTAATTTGTATTGCTTTTAATTACTAAAGCAGTTAATTACAAAGTAGAATGATTAGTCAGAAATTGATCCCAGTGAGGGATAAGCCACAGTGAGAGAGATGCCCAAAGAAGGGTATGGCAAGGACGATGTCACAGCAAATGGTTTGTATTTGCATAAATGATTTCAAGCAAAACAAGGTTTGTCCTGGGTCTATGGATGGTCATGGGAAGATGAGAAAAAACACCTAACAGCAGTTATTGTCAAGCCCTGCATTTCACAAATGCAATGTTCTGCATTAAGATATGAAAAATCATTAAACTGTCACAAGTACAGTATGCTCAAAACACAGACAGGCATGTTTGTGTCTTCCCACAATGTCAGAAATTATTGAACAATAATTCACAAATTATGTCAGCTTTGTTAGCTCCAATTTACCAAGAAATCCCAGTTCCCCTTGTTAGCATGGCTGTTGGCAAATAGTTTCTTTTATTCAAATTATTGCTTTTCACACAATAACATGTGTGCATGTGTTTGAATGTGTAGGTAGGTTACAGGTTGGCTACAAAAGGGAAAAAGAGCCCATAAAGAGGTTTTGCTGAAAGAAAGGCAGAGAGCTGAGGCAGAGACAAATATGAAGGAGTCAGGTTCAAAGGCTGTAGACATGGTACACAGGTCCAGCTAGGGTGAGGCATATGGCTGGGTATGGATGGAAAGACAGATGGATGGATAGCAACTTGAATGGGCTGCCATCAAGCAGTGGGAACCATGCTGAGCTGAAGCTCCAGGGACAGTTGAGAGTTCCCTGCCTGACAATCAATGGATGCACGCACTGTATTCCAAGGACCAGTCAGTGGGGCTTTCCTCATCACTCTGTGAAGGTTTGCTTCTTCTTATGGGGTCCAGGCCAAGGCAAGGAACACATTGTTGGCTTGGTTTGTTTAATATGTTCTTAGGCCTGCTTTTTCTGATATGGATTTTTAAAAAAATATTTTATTTGCTTGAAGAGAGAGAGAAAGAGAGAGAGAGAGAGAGAGAGAGAGAGAGAGAGAGAGAGAGAGAGAGAGAGAGAGAGAATAAGAATTAATGGGCACACCAGAGCCTCCTGCCACTCACTGCCAACAAACTCCAGAAGCATGCACCATGTTGTGCATCTGGCTTTTTTTTTTTTTGTGGGTATTGGGGAATTGACCCTGTGCCATTAAACTTTGCAAGTAAGTGTCTTTAACTGCTAAGCCATCTCTCCAGCCCTTCTGATGTGGTTTTAACACACTCACAAATTTCTAGTCTACTTAAGTATGTTTTTAGGTGATGTCTTTTTAAATTTAGAAATTAGTTATCAGTCCACTCTTCACAATTGGTGCTGGGCAGGTGGCGGTGTCTACAAGGATACACAAGGTGCAAAGTTACCTTCTACACTACACCCAGAATAGGTTATAAAATGAAGTTATCCAGGGCAAGGCATAGACTGAAATACACTGTCTTATTTGTTAGCTGAATGCTCCAGAAGTGAAAATAGAAAGAAGCTACAGTTAAAGATTCTACAGGGCAAAATGACTGAATTTCATGATTAGAGAGAGAGTTAAAATGGTGCAGGCCAGAGCCAAATTATCTTGGGGTATTTTTAGTTCTTTTGAAAGCCATCATTGGCCACACCTGTGTCTGACCTAACATCCTTGTGACCATAAAAACCTTTAAAGCGTATTCTTAGTCTCAGGCTTCCACCAATCCAAGAGCTCAGAACATTATCAGAGAGCTTCTGCAGCCTAGAGCAGAGGTTTCCTGCTCTGCTGGAACCTGCTCACCTGATATTCCCACCTATATGCTTAAGAAGTGTCTTGATTTATAACTTTCTTTGTTCTGTTACCACATCGGAAGTTGGACATAGGGTAACTTGAACCCGAGTCCCTGTGCCTTGGTCATTCATATTTGGCTCCAGAACAGACTCATTCCCTTTGAGGTGACAGCTGTGTTTTTGCATGACGGACCTACTGAATTTGTAGTAACAGAGCAGGACACAAGTGGTCTCCAGGACCTCTGACTGTATTTAAATCCTATGCTTTAAACCAAAAGGAAGTCCTTGGTACCAATGAGGAAATCAAAAGTGGTACTGAGATTCATCAGTTTGGGCCACTTGCAGACTGGGAGGAGGTTGCTGTCTTGAGATGAGGGCTGCCTTGGGGCTTGAGGACTCTGGCTGCACAGAGCCCAGCACTAACTCTGGACAAAACATGAAGCTTATCCTGCAGTGGGGGCACAAGCCAGCAGGACCAGGGAAGAACCTTTGAGTTTTGTCATCTGAGAGGCTGCTGGCTCAGCTATTGGTTAGTTAGTTCCTGAAGGAAGGCAAGTCATTCTTTTCAAAGTTGTATCCACTAGTGTGCAGGGAAAGGAGGATATAGTTGTCAAGATTCTCTAAAGGAGTAGAACTGAGAGAATGAATACGTAATATAAGGGTGATTTATTAGATTGGCTTATAGGATACAGGTTGGGCAGTCCTGTCTGAAGACTGGAGATTCTGAGAGCCTGGTAGCTGCTTAGTCCACAAGGCTGGAAACCTTAGGAATTCCAGTCTGGCACCAAAGGTCTAGAGGATTCCTGGAGAGCTGCTGGTCTTCATTCCATATTGGGAGGCTGATGAAGCTGGGTTCTAGTGTCAGAAAAGGATGGCAGCTACAGAGTAGCCAGGACAGCAAGGCAAAATGCCCCATGTTCTCCCTCAGCTTCTTTACATATCGTCCACCACCAGAAGGGCTACCCACTCTGGGAGCAGGCTTTCCTTCCTCAATCTTTCCTGGAACCACTGTCAATGACCTGCCCCAGAGATCAAGTCAACAACAGAGCTTTCACCAAGGGGTTCAGCAGGAGTTGGAGGAGGACAAAAGAGAGTAAAGAAGGGGACTATGGTCAAATTATCATATCTGTCTATCTATCTATCAGAAATTAAGAAAACATGCACTTATTTCTCCAGGGTCAGGAAAATGGAGGCCTTGAGAATGAAATCCTGATAATAAAAATCCTAATTATAAATCTTACCATCTCATATGACAAATAAAGAATAAGGAGATTTAAATTAATTCTGTGGTAAATAATTTTATCAGCCCGATGTGTATTTCCATATGCCTGTATGGTGGGGATTTTACCCATAACTGAAGGTGAGGTTCACAGAGGCTGGTCAGTGCTCAAGACAGCATAGCTACACATAGGTCAGAGGTACCAAGCCCTGGGCACAGGAGGGTAAAAGCTTCCAATCCACTAACAAAGACAGACAACTTCAAAGACAACAATTGCGATGGTTTGATTCAGGTGTCCCCCACAAATGAATGTGTTCTGAATGCTTGATCCACAGCTGATGGCAGTTTCGGAATTAGAACTTTGTTGGAGGTGTGTTGTTGAGGACACACTCTCCTACTGCTATTCTCCACCTGATATTGGCCAGGAAGTGATGTCCATCCTCTGCTCATGCTGTCATTTTCTCTGCCATTATGGAGTCTCCCCTAGAGTCCATAAGTCAAAATAAACCCATTCCTCCACAAGCCACTTTTGATTGGGTTCTTTTCTATGTAGCAATGAAAAGATGACTACAACAATGGGGCAAAGATGTGAGAAATGGCATGAATGATTCATAAACAGGAAAAGATCAGATCCCCCTGATACGGATTATGATACAGGGTGTGGGGAAGGGTTAGAATTAAATAACCCCCAGTAAAAATCTCAATGCACCCCAAGTTCAAAGAATATCGAGCTCTTATCTATAAAGTTAAAGAATTAAAATCATAGGCAACAAGATAGTATAGTGGGAAACTTTATTATTTAAGGAAACATAGGGAGTTACAGAGTCCTTCAGCCACCAGTGTGGGGAGAACACGTGTTAGAGAGTTTAACAGAATTTATATTATTTAGCTAAATAAGCAGCCAAAGAAAAGATAACAGAAAGCTCCTATTATGAGAAGGAGAGGATTATGAGGGAAAAGGTCTAGAACCTGCCCCCACGCCAGCCATCAGCTGGGGTGGGAGAAGATCTTACCTTCCTGAGGCCTGGATCAGCAGTCTCTTTACTCCATTGCCATGTGGGGGAAGAGAGGCTGATTTCCTCTGGGGAAGTGAATTTAAGTTTTCCCCATGGAAAGTCAGAGAGACAGCTGATTGGTTCATATTTGACCAATCAGTTTTAGCACCTAGGTTGTAGCTCCAACTAGATACCTCCCACTCAAGGGGAGGGGGCTGCCTCTGCAGAGAGGTCAGACCGTCACAACCCCAGAATGAGAGGAATGAAAATTAACAAAAACAGGAACATACATCCAAGCAACAGAAGCTAAAATGGAGCAAAGAACCTGCTGCTGCAGAGGGGTTAGAGAGCCTGTGTGAGCAGGGGTGGGACTTGGCTTGTTGCAGAGGATAAATGCCCTGCAGCTGTTAGACATGCTAACACCTTCACCATTTGGGGACAGATGGACAAAGATATGATTATGAGATCGGAAAAAACTGACCACCATTTATTTGCCCTGTTGCAAGGCAATGGCTGAGTGGCTGAGTAGCTCTAGGGCATCCCTGCACAGAATTGCACATGGGTTCCTCAGAAGCAGGGTAGGGTGAAGGTATCCCTGAGGAAGAGTATGGCAAAAACAAAGAGGAAGAGGTCAGGAGAGAGAGACAAACTGCACACTCATTTACCATCACTGGACAATTCAATGAACATTAAACCTGGTAGTCCGTGAAGAAATAAATGAGAAGACAGTCTTTTGGGGTCTATACCTTCACTCTGTCAATTCACTGGAAGGGATGAAAAATGAAACAAAGCAAGGCACAGATGACAGTGTGTGCTGTGAGGAACCCCTCCCATGTATGTCCACCCACTGGTTTGGAAGATGGCCCTTGGCTTTGGGGTTGCTAAGTACAGAAGGTAGCCTGGGCAGGCCTTTGGGAGAAACCTCACATTTCCTTTGTTTATTTGTCTTTTCCACTTGGAGTGCAGACATGGCTTTTTTTTCATATTCTTATATCACTTTATTTATTTATTTTTAATTAATATCTTTATTATGAGTAAGTATATACATTGTATGAGCAACTCTTGTGAAGGTGGCCCTGTTTTCCCTCCTCTCTATTCCCTACCCACTGGGGTCCTTCCTCTGTGAATACTGGATCTGTCCATAGGTTAGGGGGTATGAACTGCACCATAAGTAGCCAGTTTTTCTTTTTTTTTTTCCTTCCCCCTTTGTGTGTTGTTGCTGAGGGGGCAATATATCTGGATATTCTCCCCCACCATGGCTCTTACATTCTTTTTGCCCCCTCTTCTGCTCAGTTCCCTGAGTCATGGTGGGTGAGTTTTAAGTCTGTTTTATTGTTGAGATCTTAAGTGTCTCTGGACCGTTGCCCTGGGTTTTGTTGGGTATCATTGTTGTCTGTCTCCATTGACTTTTCATGGCTTTTTAAGCCACATTTTAACAGAGAAAGGTCGAGACTCATATTTCAAAGCAATAACCTTTGTGATCCTCCAAGAAAAAGTGAACCTCTTTTCCTTTAATAAGAAATCTCTTCACATCTTGGATAACCTGAGATGGACCTGCAGAGGTCAGCTTATCCCAACCCAATAAACCACCTGTCTGTCTTTTCTTCCTACACATCCCAAATGCCAGGTTGCTTCTCTTCTCAGAGGGTAGCTGTCTAAACCACGTGAGGAAGTCAGAAGTGCTCTCTGTGTATCTCTCTCTCTCTCTTTCTCTCTGTCTGTTTCTCTCTCTCTCCTCCAGAACTACTCTTAGCATTATACCTTGGATGCCTCGGAGTCAATATGTAAGCATACATGGTCAGTGTTTGATGACAGCCCTCATTCTCAAGCTCCTGGTGGGTCTGCAGGATGAGGCTTTGTCTTGGGAGAAAAGCCTATCTCAGGGAATGCTTGTTCTCTCTCCCACTATGTCTGGAATACATGATCCTTCTAGTTCTCCACTTTGGGCAGTGTGAGCTGTGTTCTCATGCTTATCCGAATTCTTCAGATCCAAGAACAAGCCTGAGTGCCATTTTTCAAGATGAGTCATTGATTTTCAGTCTGAATATTAAATTCTTATTGAAAAATTTGTGCCTAATTAACAAGATGTCTGCTCCTCCTCTCCCTTTTGGAACTGACTGGAAAGATAAGAAAGATAGAGGTCTCACAGCAAACCTACTTCTTGCCTCCTATTGTCTGAGGCTCAGCTGACCTCTTCATTGATCCCTGGTCCATGCTCTGAGGGCCAGGAGGGAGCCCCCAAGACAGGATGTACTGAGTGTGCTGCTACAACTCTGTGTGCATGGATTGTCCTCATTAGTGATGAAGAAACTACTTTACCTTTTGTTAACAATGTTTATACGTGTACATGATTTATTTTGATCATAATGCCCTCCTGTTACTTTCTCTTGCCCCTATTCCCTCATCTTCCTTCTGTTGAATCCTTCTATCTACTCCCTCTGCTACGTGGGCATCTGTTTTTTGGTGATTTTTTTAAACCCTCCTCCTGAAAAGTTGATGGGTCCAATCCTATACAGGTCTTGCACAGGTAATGACAGTCTCTGAGAGGTCATAAATGTGATGGCTACTTCATGTATGGAAGACAGTGTTTCCAAGCACTCCTCTCCATGCACCCTCTCTACCACAGCAGCCATGTGCCCTGAGCTGAGGAGGGCATGGCATCATCTAGCACCAAGCACTCAAACGTCACTTATTCTTAGCACTTTTATGAAGTCTGAGTCTTGCCAGTGTCACTGCTGTCGCAGCTCAGATCTTAACAAATAGATTTCCTTCTCACTTGCCACAGAGTATATACACACACACACACACACACACACACACACACACACACACACACACACACACCCCTCCTTCAGCTCTAACCTGGTCATAGTGCCAGATACCACATCTCTTCCTAAGGCACTGGTATGAAAGGCTTCTCTCTGCAGGAAGTGACAGACTAGCTCTGGCTCCTGTTAGCATTCACTCCATAGACCTGGTTTCTTTTGCAAAAGAAGCAGCCCCTCCCCACATTGCCTTTTTCTCCTGTGTTGTGCTGACAGGCATTTATGAGGGGATACATGTAAATTAGGTGCAGATGGGAGATGTGGAAGTCTAGACAAGCAGGGCAAGAAGGGATGCACAGTGGGATGCTTTGCATTTTGTGGGGCAGGAGCTGCTGCCTATAGACACAGACTTTCTTTTCTACCCCCAAATCCCTGCTTTTGGTGCTGCCTTCAACTTTCCTTCTGCTTTCCATGGGGGGCTTTTCGATTGGCTTTTAGATGTAAATTAATGTAAATCAGCACTCACTTTCAGATGGATCTTTCCATGGAGAACAGTCTGGACTCATTCTTCAATGCCAAGGAGCATTTGATCCTCGTGTAATTTCTCATCATATGGACTATGCCTGAAATAAGGGTGGTGCCCTCATGGTTGGGCATGAAGACAATTGGCCCTTCCACACTGGTGGGAAAAAGTAATTACAGTGCCATTTCCAGCATCTAGACAAAGCCAGGCTGTGGGCCAGCTCAGTTCTTTGGCTGCATAGGAATTGTCTTATACCACCTTCTCACTGGCCACTTACACCCTCTTTAGCTGTAGGACGTTTCTTACCAGTCAAGGCCTTTGGTTCAGGAAATCATGAAAATCCACCCCACAACCATTCCCCCTAGACACAGGTTTCACCTAGCTCTTCAGAGGACAACATCTGTAGCAATAAGAAAGACCTGAGCAGAAGATGCTGGGAAGGTAGGAGCTGCTATTCTCAGGTCACTCAGGAGGTTGATGCTCTTATTGAGCACTCAGAAAACACAGAAAAAGGAGAGATGGTTCTGAAGAGCCCAAGGGGAAGATGTCTAAAGACACAAGTTTAAAGATATCAAACACTGCTGCATGGATTTAGGTAGGTACCAGGAAATAGTCTCTGAGCTTGAAATCAAAGTGTGTCCCTTCATCAGAAAACTCAAACTAGATCTGCTATATGCCAGGGAGAGCTGAAGGGCTCTAAGCCAGCATGTCACTGAGATGCTTGCCCATTCATGTTCATTGTCCTACTATTCACAATACTTGTTATAGGGTCAACCCAGGAGTACATCGACAGACATAGATGAAGAAACTGTGGCATATACACATGACGGAATTTTATGGAGAGGAGTAAAATGATGTTGCTTTTAGGAAAATGGATGCAATTTGAGATTATTGTATTAAGTCAGACACACATGAAAAGGAGAAATTTCATGATTTTGTCTCATTTGTAGATCCTAGATATGAGACATATACATCAAATAACATCCACACCCACGTATATACCTACATACAAACATACATACATGCATATACATATATATGACATAAAAGTAGATGTGAGGCTTGAGCAGTGAAGGAGACTAACAGGACAAGTAGGAGGGGCAGAAGGAGAGCATGGCGGGTTTGGAGAAGCATAGGTCAAGGTACATTATATATTTTATGGAACTATCCTTAAGAAGCCAGCACTAGTACATTGAGTATATGACAATTAATAAATACATGGAGCTGGCTGATGGCTCTGCAGCCAAAGATGCTTGTTCCACAAGCCTGCTGACCCATGTTTGACCCAGTACCCATGTAAAGTCAGATGCAAAGTGGTACTTCAAACACACACACAGCCTGACTGGCAGAGCCAGGAGGATCCTAAAATTCATGAGCCAGATAGACTGGCCTGCTCAGTGGTAAAACAACAAGAAAGACCTTGTCTTTAGTAAGGTGGGAGGAGAGAACCAACACCCCAAGGCTGTCCTGTCACCTCCATGCTCATGCTGTGACATCCACTCATGCACACCCAAAATATAAAAGGAAAGTAAGCCATCTTGGTGTTAAGTCAGAATAGGAGAAAGCTAGCTTCTTTTAAGCAGCTTCAGTTAGAAATTGTGACCCAGAGAGAGCCAGGAAATGCCATTCCGAATGCCAACTCTCCCTGGCAGAACTGGATCTGATCTGGCTGAGACTGATCTACAGTACCCCTTGCTGCCCACAGTCTAACACACTACCAAGTGGACTGACTTAAGTGGGCCATAGCCCTGGGATCCGCCTTCCAAATCTATTAACAAATCAGGTCTTCCCCTTGCATACTTGAACCTGACACTATAAAAGCTGCTCTCTGCTTCCACTCTGGGTCTTTTTTCCTTTGCCTCTCTTCCCTCAAGCCACAGGATTCAAGTGAGCATGTTAGTCTGGCTTTACCTCACCCAGCCTGGCTGGATGGGGGGCATAATATAGTTTCTTAGTCTGGTGAAACTTCTCTGTTTGCTTCTGCTTTATAGTTTGAGGTAACTTCCCATCTTTAATTACATATGCAACCTTCCTATGGCCTCTGAATCCACCACATGCATATTTATACTCTCAATCTACCACATGGGTGCTCTCAGTAACTCTTCTCTAACTTCCCTCCATGAGAACACACAGGGTGGATGCCATGTGTGTTCCTCCTAACTTTCCATGTGCTGGAAGCTCTGCTCTAATTCTGCCTTGCAAGCCTCAGTTTCTCTCCTGAATGCCACATGCCTGTGGCTCTACTTTAACCTCTGTTTAAAAGCCTCAGTTTCTCTTTAATGATGAATTACTTTCCACAAGCTTGTGGATTTACTCCAATTTTTCTCTAAAACTTCAAACTTTCTTAAATACATTTTCCACATAAGAACCTATTGTAGCCTTCCTTCCTGGATCCCAATTCCCCTTAAATAAACTCCACAACTTGTGACTTCTTCCCAAATAAACTTAACAGTTCATAATTTGTCCTTGATTCCATCTTTTTTAAAGTTAGGACAGATCCCAAACTTAGGGTTCATAAATGAGGGACCCCTTCTGAATCCCCAAACCCACATCAATAATATACACCTTTAATACTAGAGCTCAGGAGGCAAAGGTAGGAGGATTGCTGTAAGTTTTGAGACTGGTTTGTGACTACAGAATGAGTTCTAGGTTAGGCTGGGCTAGAGTGACACCCTGTCTTGAAATAAACCAAAATAATAATAATGAAATGAAAATAAAAAGTTGTCCAATTACTATGTAATAATAAGTATATCTAATATGTCTTTTTAAAAAAAAGAAATGGTCACATGCTCTAATTAAGGATGGTCAGGGAAAGCATGTAGGAATCCTCACCAGGTCACTTATTTCTCCGTGGCATGGGGTGTTAGGGTTCCTGAACACTTCTTCCCAGCAATACCGTGAGAAGTAATTCAAATGATAGTAAAAACAAGAGTGGTACTTTTAATTTTAATATTTTGCTTGTTATAACTCTTTTAATCTAAAACAAAACAAAGTACTTTTTAATTTATTTTAAAAAATATTTTTATTTATTTATTTGCAAGCAGAGATAGAGAGAAGAGAGACAGACAGAGAAAGTGATCACTCCAGGGCCTCCAGCCACTGCAAAGGATCCTCAGATGCAGGCACCACTTTGTGTATCTGGCTTTATGTGGGTCTTGGGGAATCAAACCCAGATTGTTAGGCTTTGCAGGCAAGCACCTTAACTGCTGAGCCATCTCTCCAGCCCAAGAATGTTCTTTTAAAATGAAAATGACTAGTTCTTGCTGGCATTGCTTTTCTCCCCATTTTTCTTCTGTATTACAATGGTTAAAAAAAAAAGATGTGAAATAAAAAACTTTGCTGTATTGTTCTATTTCCAGATCTTGCTGACTCCCCTGAGTGTGAGACCTGGACAGCATCCCTCAGGCCCAGAGAGTGGCAGTGCCCGGGCCAGAGGGAGCAGGTGGAGTTGCACATGAGCAGCTGGGAACCTGTTGGGTTCACTGTGGGGCTGAGGGGATCATAGCCCCTTTACAGGGTAAAGATGGGGGAATTAGCAGGGTTCTTATTTAAATGCAGAAAGAAAGGCTTTAGCTAAGTCTTCCTGCTTAATCTTGTAGCTGAGCAGCAATACATGAGAGGTCCCACTGGAGAGCCACAAATTGAGGAGCAATTTGAGGAAAGGAGTGTTTGTAGAGGGCATTGACGATGCATTAGGGCTTGAAAAACTGAAAATGAGGAAGGCGTGAAAGAGAATGATTTATTCTAGTGGTGGAATCGCCATTTTCAAGAATAAAAGACACTGTTATGTGGAGGAGGGCGACCAGCTGTCCCTTCTTCACAATGACACAAAAGAAAGTGAACTCAGAGGGCAGCAGGAGGCAGGGGTGTGGATTGAGAGAGGGGGCCAGGGACAGGTGGAGGTTGGGGACCACATCCAGTATCCCTGATATGTGATTGTGAGATCTGGAGAACGGCTCAGCGGGTGGGATGCCTGACTGGGGCTCCCCAATGACAGGTTGAGCAGCCTTGCTGGGATTTCCTCTATCCCAACTGTGTGGGGCTGGACAGACATCCCCTGGAGGTCAGGGGCTGCCAGACTCTGAACCAGTCCTGCTTCAGAGATGAGTACCTGAGATGGATGGAGGTCAAGGGAGAATTGTGAACCTGAATGGGCTGTGGTGTGGCCCTAAACTCCCTTCTCTATTGCAGATAAGGCCCCAGAACCATGCTGAGGCTTTCCTCTGTGTTCCTACCTTCTTCCATTGGGTTGGGTTCTCTTTCTTTCTCCCAGACACTGTCCAAGAAACTGTAATGGAGAAAAACACCACACGTGCCTTTTCATAACCACGTCTGAAGTAGCAAATACAGGATTCTCTGGATCTAGAGAAGTGAGTTAGCAACTGCATTAAGATTAATCTTTCTAGCATTTGGAGAACAGGGGCTACAAATTCAGTTCATCTAATTCTGCAAAGTTGTCTGTTTCTAAAAGATTGTTGTTAGCAGAGGGTTCTTGCTGGGCCTCGGTGCCTGTCCATTTCTGATGACACTTTTTCTTACCTTAACATTCCATTTTTGAGAAATGTAATGGAAGATGAAACCTCACTTATTGAACTTTTGCAGAGGTTGGGCAGAGAGTAAACACAACTAGTGATTAGTTTTCTCCTCTAATCTCCATAAACCCCAGTTCCTCTCTCCTCCTGATTTCTTACTCCTGTTCAGCCATCATGTGGCCAGATCTGCTCAGCAATTAATCTTCTCAGCAGTTATTGGGCACAGTCATGCTCACTTAGCAGAGGAGATGGGAACAATCGATAGATTAATCACCAAGCTTGTACAATTAGACCATAGGAACAGAACCCCAGTCAACCAAATGCATTGTTCACTTGAGCTCATTTTGCTGGCTTATTTTGGTGGGCCAATTGTGAATTTTTAGGATGGTGTGGTGTCTGGGGAGATATGGCACATGGGCTGCTGAAATCCAGTGGAAAGAAATCTTTTTATTGGCCCAAGAGCCTCAATGATGGAGGCTCCCTCCTCAGCATCTTAGAGACACTGAGAGCACTTAGAAGTTTTGTTCAGAAAAAAATGATTTGACCAATTATTTTTAATTCAGGTTTAATTTGCATATAAACTGTATCACATAAAATCATATATTTTAGTATTTTAAGAAGTCACTCTGTATTCTTCCCTCCCCCAGTTTCTGGCAACTATGAATCTATTTTAAGTCTCTGTGAATTTGTTTACTCTGAACATTTTGTTTACATGTAAGCACAAAATACACATATGTGGACACTGGGTTCTTTCATTTAGTGTAATGTTTTCCTGGATTTCTGGATTACATGATAAATTTATGTTCCACTTTAAAGGGCCTGCCTCATACTCTCCACAAGGAGAAGGTGCACCCTTGTGCATCCTACCAACATTATTAGGGTGACAAACTTTCTACATCCTTGCTGATGCTCCCAGTTCACTCATCCTTAAGTTACGGATACCTGCAGTGGGTGCCAATGGGTAGCTCACAGTGGCATTGTTTCCTTTCCCTCATTACTAACAATGTTATTCACCCTGGTGTGTGTTGGTTGCCACAGACAGATCTTCTGAGGAGAAACATCTGTCCAAATCTTTTGCCCACTTTTAATTGGGCTATTTGTCTTTTTATTGCTGGATTTTAAATGTTCTTTAGATATAGCTGGGATTAAAAAGGCCTCTACACATCAGGTATATGATTTCTAAACATTCCCCTCATTTTCTTTATTATGTTTTGACTTCTTTAATAGAATCATTTGATGTTTTAAGATTTGCTGAAAGCTTTAGCTATTTTTTTCTGAAAAAGGCTTAACATCAGTGTTTATCAGCTTGCTTTCATAATCAACCCCCTAAGGAGAAAACTTTAATTTAATTTAATGAGTTAAATTAAATATTAAGGACTAGATTTTTCTTGGTTAGCACTGAGCTGTGAGAGTTTGCAAACCATTGTAATATGTAATATTTTTTTCCTACAAGTTCTAGCTTTACCCCTTTGGTGATGCTGATGGAAGTGAGACTCCATCAGTGAGCATGTGGCTTATGACATAACTTTCACTGCTTACCTAACGAGAGTCTGGAAAGCGGTCTGAGCTATCCTGCCTGTGTGTTGGATCTGTCCACGTGCCCAAGACCACTGCCTCAGCCATGAGCCATTACAATGGTCTTCGTGGCCTCTAGAAGAGCTGATGGCCTTGTTCTTCTCACACACACTATGGACTTGTCCCACCGTGCAGTGCCTCTGATCACTCCTAGCTATTGGTACATCTGAACAATTTACTACCAGTGTGCAACATGAGCTCACATAGCTCTTTCTGTCTGCCCACATCACGTGGTTGTGTTTCACACAATGTGTGTCCCTGGTGTTTGATAACTCTTGGGGCACCGATGCTAATCTCAGTGCCATCGACTTCACATTAAGGTTCTGTGCTATGCCCAGCATGGACTTAATACAACTGGTTCTCTAAAATTGTTTTCTCTTTCAATGAGCAATGATGTAGACACTTTGTTAGAGTATGTGATGGCTCTTTAGTGCTGTCACTGACCATGTACCTGGTTTTCAAGGAGGCAGAGTTACTTGTCTGTTGCACCACTATTTTGGTCCAGTTGAAACAGTTAGTGCTCTAGGATAGAACCCTGTGCTCCTAGGCTGAAATCAGGATGGATGACATTCTTCCCAGATTGTTGGAAACTGTGGTATTCTAGGCCCCCAGAGGCTTAGGAAGGGGAAGCAGAGGTGAGGCCCTATCACCAGCACTCATTGCTAGGCATGCAGGTTTGTTGGAGGCTGCTAGTGGGAAGTCAGGTGAGTGATGAAAAGTCACAGAACTATAGGTGGGGACCAATGTGAAGGAGGTTAAGATGTAGGAAGCTGGAAGCTACCAACCCTGGCAACTATCTTCACGGGGAAGTGGCCCAATGGGATTTGAAGGCAGAGCCTGTTCCAAATTACTGCTTGAAATGGCATCATGAGAAATCTGGCCTCAGGAGGAATGCGCTCTGTCCATATCTCAGGACACTGAAGCTGAGTTGACCCTGAAGTCCTGGAAGAAGGTGCTATACTCTAACTAGCTCCCTTTGTTACTTCTACCTGGGGCACTTTGAAGAGAGAGGCCTGTATCCCTGTAGACTGTAGCATATGTATATTTTAGTACTATGTGGCTCACAGTGCCTGTATAATGACTGACATAACTTCGTTTCTCCTCTTGCCTTCTCAAAGGCCTATAAACAACTTCATGCACCTCCCCTGACATCTGTCCATATGGAATTTGCCCCAAGAGGCTGTGGGACTGGAGGTTACATAAAAGGCAGGATTTATGGGACACAATACATATGTTTCATTATATTATTATTTTATTATCTCTTTTCCTCATCCTCTTGCCTCCTCTCTCTTCAGTGAGTTTCTACCCTCTCCGTCACTGAGTGGCATGCTGACTTTTCTTTCTCATCTCTTTCATGTCCATAGAGGGTGGTTGAGTATGTTAGTAAGATAGAGGAAGCTTGGAGTTGGTCACTCACACACTTTGCTGACTGGGGGCCTTGGGAGAAGTGTGAGCTTCCTTGTTGCTATCAGCAGGCTTTGTTAGTAGTTCTGGTAATAGGCTAATGTAAGGCATCTGAAATAGGTGCCCCATAACAGACACAGGGTAGTCTTTATTCAGAAGGGAACAATCATTCTTTCGGCTCAGCCAGAGCCAGCTGAACACTGGTTCCCTGAGTTACACTCCAAAGCCAGGACAGTACAGTTCTGATCAGTACAGAGCACCAAGGAGCCTTGAGAATCTTCCACAGATAGCAGGCGATGCTAGGCAATCAGGAGAGAGGTCACTCACACAGCCTGCAGTGACCACCCGAGGGAAGCCATGGGAGGCTACCTCCCAAGCACTGTGAGCTCCAGCGAGAGTCTGGATCTTTCCAATGCTGATGAGCTTTTCTTAAAAGGGCTTTTCTTAAAAGGGCAGAGTTGGTCTGGGGAAGGCATGAGGATTTCCCTAGAAAATATGAATTCTTCCAAAAGACTCTGCCTAGGAGTCTAGAAGCTTTACCTCTGCAGTCCTCAGAACCTCAGAGATGCTGAGCTCCCTCATTTAATAGATACTCTAATGTCCCAAACTGAGTCACATGTGCACTGAGGTTTGGAAATAGAAGGAGGTACACCTGTGCTTCATCACTGGCAATGGACAGGGGACCTGTAGCACTTGAGAATCCTGACCTCTATACACTTTGCTCACTGAGTGACTTGACCCTATCTCCCTTGGCATGAAAACGGGCCAGCTGGGCATTGCTAGGTGATGTGAAATGTGGGAAAATGACTATAGTGACTTAAATGTGTGTCCTGGAGAACCTGTAATATCTTTTTGTTTGCTCTTGGTCTCCTTCTGATTCCCAGAAAACCAAGCAAGGCCAACCCAGATTATCAGAAAGCCTGCCTGTTGTAGGAGGCATTTTCTTCCCAGAAAAAGAACTGAGCATGAAATGTGAGCTGAGGTATAACTGCAGTTCATGCTCTATGACTTCTTCCCTTTCATCACCTTCTTTTTTGTTGGTTGTACCAAATGCTTTCCTTCCTTATTTTAAAAGCACATATTATCCTCCACCAGAAAGAAAAGGAAAAAAAAATCGCCTCTAATACCATTGCAATTCAGAATTTCTTGGCCTACTTAGTAATTTTGTTGGAAACAAATATCTTAATTATGATGTTCTGTGTGCACACTGGGAGGAAGTTGAGTGTTTTTGGATTACTTCTTGAAGCCTTAATTACTCAGAGCAGACGTGTGCTCATTAGTGAGGTAGACACAAGACAAGGCCTCTTTCCATGGGCACTGACTATTGACCATCTCTGTCTGTGTCAAACCCAAGACTCAGAAGAACTGACAACATGTCTATTCCTCACTGAATAATCGCTTACCTCTGTTCTGTGGACAATCCCTTGCTAAGTACCACGAGGACTATGAAGTAATGGGACTTTGTATCTCTGACCACGGATGCTGACCATCTAGTGAGATCAAGACCAAAATATACACAAGGACACTGTTACCAAATAAATCACTAAGACCAGGTCATTCT
>PVHP010034888.1:0-18920 GCA_004024765.1 Zapus hudsonius
TTAAAAGGAGATGTCCAGGCAGAGTAGTACACACAGTGCATGATGGGAGGCTGTTTGCATGGAGCAGAACAGGTCAGCCATGGTCTCTCTGCTCTGCAATCACAGGAGGCGGAGGCAGGAGGATTTTCACAAGGTCCAGGGTAGTCTCAGCTACAGTTGAAATCAGTGTTTCAATGATTTGGAACATTGTTCCATCCCCAGTCACTCCTAACCTGACATAAATCACAGTCTTTGAGGTTGCATTTTCTCATTTTTAATGGGTATCATACCTGTTCTCCAGGTAAATAAAGTTAACGCATGAGAACTGGAGGACCAGTGCCAGCGTGTTTTCTCTCTTCTTCACCCCCATCTCTAACCCAAGTTGCTACAGATATATTCTTCCCAAGATGATGGGAATAGCTCCATCTCCCAGAGACACTAAATGGGAGCCCTCCTGAGGTAAGCTAGTATAAGTATGGCTCAGCAATTCAGAACCTCATTTGGTTTGAACTAAACACACACCGCCTTTCTTCACAGGCCTCCTGGGATGCCCACTGTACTGAACTGCAAATCCATTTCATTCCAAACAATACAATAGTTGCTTCTCCCTTACTAACTATGATGGTTTGATCCAAGTGTCCCCCACAAACAAATGTGTCCTGAATGCCCTGTGCCCAGCTCATGGCAGTTTTGGTATTGGAAACTTATTTAGAACTGTGTTATTGGGGAGGGGGGGTTATGGTGATTATAGCCAGCTTCTCTTTGCCAGTGTTTGGCACACTCTCCTATTGCTGTTGTCCACCTGATGTTGGCCAGGAGGTGATGTCCACCTTCTGTTCATGCCATCGTTTTGCCTGCCATCGTGGAGCCTCCCTTCAAGTCCATAAGCCAAAATAAACCCACTCCTCCCAAAAGCCACTTTTGGTCAGGTTCTTTTCTGAGCAACAAAGAGACCGATGACTACAACAGTTTTAGTACCAGGAGTAGAGTCTGTCGTAGCTGCTAGAACCCTGATTATGTGGCTTTTGGTTGTTTGCAACTGATGTGCAAGAAAAGGAATGTGAAACTTCAGCCTAAGAGATGCCATGCAGTGCTGTAAGGACAGATTGATGGGCCATTCTGGTCAGAGTTGAAACACCTGAATGCAACAAGAACTGTGAATTGTGAGGTTTGGCTTAACGGGATGAGAAAGAACTTTATTGGGACTCTGCCCAAAGTAGTTTGTGTGAGAGGCTTGCTGTGTTCTGCTTGCCTGTGTCCTGGGAACTTATGTAGGGTTGCATTGCATAAAAATGACTGGTGTGAGCAGATGGAGTTGGCAAAGAAAGAAAAAATCTTTTAGCCAAAACTGCTGCCCATTCAGCTGCAGTTGTTTGAGAGATTACAACAATTAAGATTGGGCCAGGTTGGGCTGGAGAGATGGCTCAGCGGTTAAGGCACTTGCCTCCAGTGCCTAAGGTCCCGGGTTCAATTCCCCAGTACCCACATATGCCAGACCTACAAGGTGGTGGCCCTGGTGTGCTCTCTCTCTCTCTCTCTCTCTCTCTCTCTCTCTGTATTTCTCTGATTGGAAATGAATAAATAAAATATTTAAAAAAAAAAAAAAAAAAAAGATTGGGCCAGGTGATCTGCATTGGGACAGGAGAAAGGATGTGGACTCTTTTGAAGTAAAGGGCCTGAATGCTGAGGGAGGTTTCTTGATCTTCAAAGTTGGCTTTGTTCCCACCTGGATTAACAAGTTGGTAGCCCACCTGTTACTATGGAGTATAACAAATGCAGGAAGAGAGGGTCATTGGATTTACAACATGGTTTTGTTTTTTGAAAACAGCTATGGGCAGTGTGAGTTAGGTGTGTTGGATTGTCTGCTGCATGGAAGCCCAAGGAAGCCATGAGGATGAACCATGGGTTGCAGTAGAAACCCAATGAAATTCTAGGACTATGGGATGGCTGCTAAAGAGAGCTGACAGCCCCAGATGAAGTTTTCCTGGACTGTGAGTAGCCAAGCTGGAGGGAAGGAATTGGAACCCCAGAGACCAGTTACTGGTTATTATCAGACTTGGGGTTAGAGTTTGATATTTGTCCTGTCTGTTTTAAATCTTGTTTTGGTTCAATCTATTTTTGTAATGTCCAGTGCTGTCTTTTGCAGTGTGAATGTTCTATGTCAATATGGTTTTGGGTTTTGTTTGTTTGTTTGTTTGTTTTTGGTATTATGGCTCAGTTGAAAAGAAAAATTGTGGAGACTTTTGGAGTTGAGCTGAATGCACTGCATTTGACATTATGTATGATTATTAGTTTGTGCTGAGGTGGACTGTGATGGTTTTATCCAGGTATCTCCCACAAGCAAATGTGTTCTGAATGTTCAATACCCAGCTGATGGCAACCTGGGAATTAGAACCTTGTTCAAGCTGTGTTGCTGGGGGTGGGCTTATGAGGGTTATAGCCAGCATCCCCTTGCCAGTGTTTGGTACACTCTCTTGCTGCTGTTGTCCACCCGATGTTGGCCAGGAGGTGATGTCTACCCTCTGCTCATGCCATCATTTTCCCTGCCATCATGGAGCCTCTTCTTGAATTTATAAGCCAAAATAAACTCATTTCTCCCGCTAGCCACTTTTGGTCAGGTTCTTTTTTGAGCTGCAACAAGAAAGCCGACTACACCACCAACCCTTTAGCAATTTCTTGATTTCCCTTCAAACATGTCCTAATACATATCCAGGATGGAAGGCAGAGAGTCAATATTGCCTGAACTGGTTATTATGCATGCACAGGAATGTAAACTGTGTCCTCTGAGTGGATTTTTGGGAAATAAAACCAATCCTATTTTCTATCTTGTGCTTATATGTGACTGGACATGCTTATGTTGTGTCATGGGAAAGACATGCACAGTGAACAAGTGCTTACATAAACCAGTCTTTCAATTGAAACAGCAAGAACGCCCACGTTCCACCCCTAGAAATCAACCCCTCCTCCCCCTGGACCAAAAAGGAAGTAGCAAACAAGAACTAGTACTGAATATTTTGACTTAAGGAATGGTGTTGAGGATTCTGACTCAAGGAACCCACTGATTTCACAGCCCACCGCAGCACTGTCCCCTCCACATTGTACTTTTGCTTTGCTCACTAATAAAATATCTTCCTGCTTTCCTGTGTGCTTCTTTAACTCTTTGGACAAAATGCCACAAGCCTGAAAACATCCAGAGGCTACTGATAACTTCTTGCCCTCTTTTCCTGCCCTGACCTTCAAGAGTCTGGATTTTTCCCTGTGGAGTTCACTGTGAACTAGTTTTGCATATCACATTTAGTTTTGCTAAAGTATTTGCAGTGGTCTTTTTTACCTTATTAGTCCAGTGTTGGTGCTAACAAGAAACCTGTTGATGCTTAGAAATACTATAACTTCATGTGAATCTTGTTTTCATTTGACAACAGTAAAAAGTAACAAAGCTACTATTGCTCTTAAACTATATATTCCATCAGACCACTTCATCTAGTGTGACTAATGTCAGCAATTAATTGTTTGGTAATTTTTATATGAAAATTGAATGTTCTGCTTAACCATCAAACTAAATCAGATGAGATTTTTTTGTCCCCCACCCCCCCCACTCTTATTCAGTAGATAAGTAATGGAAATATCTATAACCTTCAGGGACTACAGATATATCAATTAATTTTTGATATAGCAATTCACAGTGACCCTATGACATACTGATTTGGGCTTACCTACAGGTCAAGTGCCTGAAGAGTTTTCAGTCAGTAGCTGTTGATTGGATAACAATTGGTTCAACACTAAAGTAGCAGCAATAATCGCCTGACCAAAGTGCCCTTCTAAGGTCAATAGTGGCCAGCACTCAAGAGATCTCCAGCAACTGTGATGCAGCAATAGAATTCTCCATCTTGGGTAAAAAGAACTCTTCATCCTCTCTTTTTCTGTTCAGTTTCTTTTCCCCACCTTTTTTCCCCAAAGATGATTCATATATGATGTCCTTCCATATCCATGTTATATAAAATCTTTGTGTGAATCAACCTATATGTGATCTTGTGTATCTACATACAAAATGATGAACGTGTAGAAAACTCCATTTTATCACTAGCTAAATGTTCATGCACCCCCCCCCGTGTGTGTGTGTGTGTGTGTGTGTATGTGTGTGTGTGTGTGTGTGTGTGTTCATATGTATATGGGCATGCATATATGCGTGGGCGCATGTGTGCAGAGGCCAGACATTGGGTATTTTCACTTTCAACTTTATTTATTGAGACAATATCTCTCATTAAACTTGGAGCTCACCAATTTTGCTAGGCTAGCTAGGAACCCTTCACAGGTGGATCAGTCAGTGTCCAGCGCCGAGATTACAGGTATATGCCACCACACTCAGCATCATGTGGGTGGGTGCTAGGGATTAGAACTCAGGCCTTCACATTTGAGCAGCACTTTGACTGAACCATTGCACCAACCACTAAAGTTCAATCATTTATTTCCAAAAATGAATAAATATAAACTTGCTGCTAAATTTCACACAATTAAAATGTTTATCTCAGCATACATTGCATTTTTTTCCATCAGAATCATAATAATAGACTAGATTGTAAGCTGAAAACAACTGGTTGAAAGTTTTTTGCTTTCTTTTTCCTCTACCAACTCATTGAGTAACTTCTTATATTAAGGTTTTGCTGATGGAATCACTTAATAATATAGCCATTAAAAATCATTTCTTCCTGGGTGTGGTGGCACACACCTTTAACCCCAGCACTTGGGAGACAGAGGTGGGAGGACCACCATCAGTGCGTATATGCTAAGAAGCTCAAATGTGTTCAGAATGCAAAGCAGATGCTATAAAATGAAATATAACTGCTCAGGAATCATGGAAGCAAAAAGGAAGACCAAAATCTTAATTCCTAAGATAATACAAAATGATATTCTGATTCACCTTTCCAGGCATAGTTTAAAGTTTTATTAAAGTTTATAGAAGATATTTGTGATGGTTTATGTTAATTGTCAACTTGACAGGGTCTAGAGTCACCCAGGCAAGGAGTCTCTGGGCAGGTATGCAAGGGGTTATCTAGGTTATCTTCGGGGCATGACTGTGAGGATAACTGAGGTGAGAAGATCCACGCTAAATGTGGGCAGCACCATTCTGCCGACTGGATCCTGGCCTATATGAAACTGAGAAGGCTAGATGAGCACTCGCATTTATTGCTCTCTGCTTACTGATTGAAGGCACAGTGTGACCAGCTCTGCTCCATGCACCTGCCACCAGGTCTTTCCTGCCATGATGTAACCTCTAACTGTAAGCGGAAATAACCCCTTCCTTCCTTAAGTTGCTTTTGTTGCAATATTTGGTCACAGCAATGTGAAAAATAACTACTACAGTATTTTATTTGAACTGCCTTCCTATAATTTCTCACAGACATATTAAATAAATAAGGACCTGTGCAGAATAGTAGCAATGAAGAAGAGAGAAAAGTGTTTGTTATCATATTTTTATAAGTAAGTAAAATATAGGAAATAGTCTACATGCCTATCAAAAGGAGTTAACTAGCTCATGAAGGCAGGAGACGATTGTGCAGCAGATAGACTGAGGCTGATTTCTTTTCAGTGCAGGATGCCTAAGATATCAATTAGTTTCTTCTCAGCAAATCACAGAATATGACACCAAAGGAGTCTTAAAGAATAATATTCAAATAAAACTGACCTGTAAACATTTCTGCTATTATATCTGAATCTGATACATTGACAAAAACTTGCAGAAGACTTCAGAAGAACAATCATGGTGCTGTGGAAGACAGACAGAGAGAGAGAGAGAGAGAGAGAGAGAGAGAGAGAGAGAGAGAGAGAGAGAGAGAGAGAGAGAGAGAGAGAGAGAGAGACTTAGATTTCATTTCATTTCTTCCCGAGAATTATGATGGTCATTTTTACTTCTTTTATAGTTAAACAATATGCCAAAGAAGTAAACAATTCTGTCACTAATTCTCTCTTCCTTTTCATTCTTTATTTATAATATCATTCTGGAAAAGTTTTGGAAATATTAAGTAATATACTCCAGGAATCTCAAGCACTGTGACTTCCATGTTCTCTACTATCAAAGGATTTGGTAAAGACTCTTCTCTCAACCAGGGTCAAATTTTCATTCAAGTCACAAAAACCTTAGCAGATATACTGTCTGGTTTTGAGAGCCTTTCTACTCTATGTGACAGCAAAAGTAAACTCTTTCAGAACAGAAAACTTCTACTCCATCGCTATAATCTGAGAGGACACTACATTGACCACCCTTTACTCTTCCTCTGGGTCTTATGGAAAATCACTTAGATGCATTATTTTTGTTCAGTCCTCACAAACCAGAAAGGAAGAACAAGAATTACCTGCACAAAGTTCATGGACCCTGAGGAATGAGCTATACTGCAGGAACCCATGGCCCCTACAGCTCAGGGCCGACCACACAAAGGACAGATCTCATCTGTGCCAGGCTTGCAGGGTGCTCCAATCACCATCACTCCAGATACTCAAACTGCAGGACCAGGTTCACTCATTGCCTCCTCCTGGGCTCATGGAAGAAAGAAGAAAGTCAAAACACACAGTTCCAGTACCTCCACCTGCAAGAGGCAGACATCAGTATTGCCCAGGATTCCTTGGCCACAGCTCCACTCATGATCACCTCTGAGTGCCAGAAGACGGGCAGTAACTTGGTGAACAACAGTGCCAAGGAAAGAGAGTTACAATTAGCAGGTCTCAAGGCCACAGGACCAGAAAAGAAGAACAGACAAGATGGCCAACCACCAAATAAATAAGTTTCTTTTTAAATTATTGGTCCTTGTGATAAAAGTATGCATGCTAGATTTTTCAAAGATAATGGAGGAAATTAAAAATATTATGTAGAAGCAGCATAGTTCAGAGGAAAAAGAATTTGAAAGACCCAATTGCAAAGAAACTGAGTTGGCAGCTTCATTTGCCAATGAATGGTATGTTCCAAAAGATGCATGATTTGAGGTGCATGTATCATTAAAATTTTAGTTGGCACGTTACAACAAATGATTTAAAAAACAGATAACAAATAGATTTTATTTAGTTCAATATATCCAGAATACTATTTCATCAAGTGGTCAGTATGGAATTATTTCTGAAATATTTATATTATTTTTCACATTAAATCTTTAACAATGATTTCTATTTTATACTCATAAGACAACTTGATTCAGATGCTAAATTTTACTCAGAGATGATTGATCTGTATTTAGATTTATAGTCAAGAAAACCAGGTTACCATCGCCAAATTACATTAAATATACTTAAATTTTTTCAGTAGCTCAATCAAATATCCATTTTTAAATTTAAATTAACTAAGATGAAATAGAATTTAAAATTCATTTTTTTTCAATTAGTCTAGTCACAGTTGAAATTCTCAATAGCCACATGTGGCTAGTGCCTACATCATCTTGAAGAGTGCAGACTTAGAATTTGACCTTGGGGACTTCAATTACCAGCTCAAAAATCAGGTTTTCTATGTGGATCATAAAATGACTGAGCTACTTGATCTCTTTGTCATTTGGAGTTCTGTCACGTAGTAATTCTAAACCACACACACACACACACACACACACACACACACACACACACACACACGGAATTCAGAGCATGAAACCTCCTCTTCATACTGTTGATCAATTTCTGGCCTGGTTTCTATATCAATGAGTTTCAGATATGTCTGAGTGCATTTTAAAACTATAGGAGGGCACTCATATTGGAAAAGACCCCATACAATCTATTTTAGAAAATATTTGCACAATTAACCTAAAGTCATCCTACATTCCTCAAATGCCTTTTGGTTATTACTGTTATACATTTGAATGTTTACTTTCAGACCTTTGGAGACATGCGACTGTACCTGAATTACAAGGCCTGGGAGCATAGCACAGCCCACTGCCAACTGCTTCCTCTGCCATTATCCATCTCTTCAGGAGTGTCTCCTCTCCTCACCACATGAGCTTATTTTCTACTTCACCTACCTGTCCAAATGAATTAAATTTAGCTTCTAATTTTCTATAGAATCTAAGAATCTAAGACAGCAAGTGCAGAGTTGTATGCTTACTGTCTTGATTTTAGACAGCCATATAGAACAACAGCCATTATAGCTAGCCTAGAATATGTTTCAAACATTGGTAAATAATTTCATTTGAACATTCAGCATTTATGACATAAATGAAAGGAAAAAGGACTTTAAAATCATACAGCTAAAAAGTGGAGACATCTGGATTATAAAACAGAGCTTTCTAAGTCCTTATGCAATGCTTTAATGTACACATGACTCTGCCATCTCAAGTGTCTGCTGGGGTAATGGGACATCACTTTCCTAGTACATAATCAACCCCAACTGAGAGGCTTTCCTATGTGCCCATGATGTTCTGAGACCCAAATAGCAGCCTTTTGGAAAATATTGTTATTCCACTCTTTCAGAAATCAGACTGTTGGCATGTTCTTCAACTTTCCCGCACACCTTTCTAAACTCAAAACCAACAAGAAATAAATGAAATAGATTCTTTTACTCAGAACTGACTAACAACCTATCAGGTGACATGCCATGCATGGCTGATTCCAAGGCGTTGTGACCAGGAAGGTTCAGATCAGTGAGGATTCCAAGCAGGACACTACTCTGCCCTGCCAAGGGATTCTATTCCCACAAAAGAAAGAAAGAAAGAAAGAAAGAAAGAAAGAAAGAAAGAAAGAAAGAAAGAAAGAAAGAAAGAAAGAAAGAAAGAAAGAAAGAAAGAAAGAAAGAAAGAAAGAAAGAGAAAGGGAAAGGAAAGAGAGGAAGGGAGGAAGGGAGAAAGGGAGAGAGAAAGAAAGGAAAGGAAAGGAAAGGAAGGAAGGAAGGAAGGAAGGAAGGAAGGAAGGAAGGAAGAGAAGAAAATAGGCCTAGTCAGGGGAACAGATGATCTTTTTTTGCTATAAGCACCAAGAGCAGAATGGGATGAGGTTCATGTGAGGTCACAGAGTGAGCCTGTGAATGGTAAGACACTATCCAGCCCAGGCTCTCAGCTTCCCTATAAAAATGGGTTGTTGCAGCAGAGGAAAGAAGCAACCGTGATACTGCTGCATCACCACAGCCACTTCAGAGGATGCAGACTTAGTTCAGGTTGTGAGAAGAGGGCTTTAGCTTCTCCCAGCATTTTTTTTTAAATATTTTATTTATTCATTTTCAAGCAGAGAGATACAGAGAGAGAGAGAGAGAGAGAGAGAGAGAGAGAGAGAGAGAGAGAGAATACACCAGGGCCACCACCTTGTGGGTGTGGCTTATGTGGGACCTGGGGAATTGAACCCATGGCCTTAGGCACTAGAGGCAAGTGCCTTAACGGCTGAGCCATCTCTCCAGCCCTTCTCCCAGCATTTTTAAGAAGAAAAGAAGCAGACTGATGCATGAGTCAGAAATGCCTTGAAACAAAAAAGAAATAATATTATGAAAAACATTGTAATAATTTAATGGTATTAATTTTACTATTAAGGATGGAAATGAGAATACCATCACTAGTGAAATGTCCACTTTGTTCTTTTGTTTTCTTCCCCATAGCTAGTGAGCTGAGGCCATCATGATTTCTCCAGCCTTGACTTCTTGCTCTTAAACTCCATGACTGCCTGGCTCATCTGCAGAGAGGTCTTTTCTAGCCACTGGAGGAGTAGGTTATGCAGGATTGAGAAGCTCAGGGGAACCTCAGGAAGAAGGGAGCTGCAGAGCTTCTTCAAGTTACTGCTCTGCTCCAGAGGCCTCTGCAGGGTTCAGTCAAGCAATCTAGTGCAGTATTTTGTGATTAGGGACCTGTTGGTATTGCTTGATGAGGGCACGGAGCACAAAGAGTTAAGAGGGTGTTGGAGAATGAGGTCAGAAACACCGGCTAACCGTAGGCATTTCCCTATCTCCACCCTCAACTCTGAGACTCCCAACCCCCAAAGCAAGCCACATGGACCCAGGTTCTCATCCCAGCTGTGCCTAGAAGGTGGCAGTTCCTCTGCCCCCACCATCTGATACGTGCCCAAGCTCACGTCTACATGCAAAGCAGGTATTCACAGGTTGCTGATTTCTGCCGATCCTCGTTGTCCATTTTCTTTCCTTCCCTCCTCCTCAATTTCTACTTAACCCACAATGCCTCTACAATAAAATGGGATTATTTGCCATGCCTTTTCCCCTGGGTCTCTGCCTGTTACTGCGCTGTAACACATGGGGAACCATGTTTCCCCTAGGAAGCCATGTTTCCAGAGCTGAACACTAAATTGTGGGGAATTCTATTCCCCAGGGGACAGCGTCCCAAGAGCTGTAACACTTCCTTGGGCTCTCAGGCCCACGGGCATGCCTCCATGGGTGCCCGGTTTCAGGTCCTCCGTGGCTATTCAAGTTGCCAGAGCTAGGGCCGCTGCCGCCACTCAGAGCATATTGGCTCCCTCCCTCCACGCAGTCCCCTCTGTGCTGCCACCGCCCCACCGATATGGAACGGGCTCATGCCCCCGTGCCAGCTATCTGGGCATGCCTCCACCCAAGGCCGCAGCCAGCCGGGATCACCGAGAGATGCACGGCTCTGCCCTGCCCGGCACCCTGCGTCCCGCCTCCCAGGGTGCGCTCCAGCCCAGCCCTGCCAGGGGCCAAAAGCCCTAGGCAGACTTCAAGACCAGCAGACCAGATTCTTTTTTTATTAAAACTACAGGGACCCAGAGGTGCCCCAACAAGATATGATACTTGAGGCAGACCCCCGTGTGAGTTGAGGTTTCCTGTATCTTGGCCCTACCCTTTGTGCTGGTGGTGGCCTAGTACTCTGGAAGAGCAATCCTAGATAATGTGTCTCTGGAAGCTCTGGGGAACGTCCAGCAGACCCTGAGGCTAGAATGTGGGCAGCCCAGTCTTAGGCTATGTAAGTATAAATGGCATTAGGAGAGGCCTCCTGTGCACAGTTTCTAATATATTATCCATAGACTTCCAGTTGTCTGCTCTCTCCTTAGGAGCTATCCAGGAACAGGAAGAGGAAACTATGTATTTAAAGATAAGACACTAGGCAGTGATTCTCACTTCTACCAGAATAGCTCTCAGTGGTAATTTTATATATTAGGCATGCAAGTATATTTTAATAAATGATTCTGTACCATAAACCAAATCTCCAAAGGTCTGAGAGCCACCACTTTAACCTTGGTAGCCTTAACAACCGTGTCTCTGACTTTCCACATCCTGATGCTAGAACATCTGGAGGCTTAAGCTTGGCTCCAGAGGAACCAATTCCTAGAGACAGTAAACAACTCAGTGCAGAGCACGCTTCCCTTTTAATTTCAACTGAACTCAATGGTATATATGTTGTGCATTGTAACAGTTACCTTCTCACTGCCAAACAATATCCCTATCCATTTATTTATTAGGTTCTCACATTCTAAGCTGTCTCATAGATACCCAAAGGCCTGCTGAAAATATGTGAAGTAGCCAATCCTAAGCCTTCCCTCCTCCTCTTCCCTCCTCCCCGCCACCACCATGTAAGGTTTTGCTCTAGAAGGCTGATCAGGAATTCACTGTGTAGTCTCAGGTGGCCTCAAACTCATGTGATCCTCCTACCTCTACCTCCTGAGTGCTGGAATTTAAGGTGCATGCCAAAACACCCAGCTTTCCCTCTGCCTTTTAATGAAAACCACAACAGACATTCTTGCCCACATTTTCTGTACTCCTTGCTGGTTTTCTGGCTTTTAACTGACCAGTTGCTTTCCCATGTGGCCCTGTACTACATGCCATGTCTCTTTCTTCTGGAGATCTGTGAGGATGTCTTAGCTTTATGACAGTCATTTTATATCTGAGTGTCTTTCTGTACCTTATTAAAAGAAATGCTGAGTATCAATAAAGCCTTAGAGCTGCTGGAGACCTGCTGATGAGTATTGTCCTATGTCAAGAAAGCCAGATCTGGTATTAGCGGGGATAACAATTTTGTTTAAGGGATGAGAACAGCTTGTCAGGAACCTTGAAAAGCTATGCAGCTGCAGTTAAAGTGAGACTCTTCTCACAGCAAGGAGCACAGCAGTGCAGCGGATTATTTCCGAAATCAGGGTGGGTGCCCTATGAACTACAGAGCTCCATTATGCAGGTTTGGGGCTTTGGGCTTGAAGGGGTTGGGTAGAGGTGGGTAGCCTGGGGCTAGCTGGTCTTAGCTAATTTCCTTTCTCCAGTCTCTTGGCCATGATTGAGAGGCTCATGTGCTCCTTCAGGGAACACAGCCAGGCTCTAGGCTAGGAAGAACAAAGGAATTGAAGGGGTATTCCCACTGAAATTAGATTGAAGAGGCTTATAATGCAAAGGAAGTTAAACACAGCACAGAGAAAAAGACAAAGAGCATGGCTTTCTGTGAGTGTTCTTCCTCTACATTCTGATTTTCCATCAGAATTAGATGCTATGCCAAGGATGGGATTCAATATTGCCAGTAATGAACCATTGAACCATATAGTTTTTGATACATGTGGTAATTTGAATGCAGAATGTCTCCCGTGGCCCCATGTATTTGTGAACTAACCTCATAGTTAATTCCCGGCTGTTGGAGCCTTTGGGAGGTTGAGCCTTGCTGGATGTGGTATATTGCTGGTGGTGGGCCATTGAGTGTTAAAGCTTAGCCCCACTTGCTGTCAGCTCATTCTTTCCATTTCCTCCCTGTTGATGTGAGATGTGATGCTAGCTGTCTGCTCCTGCCATGTTTTCTCCACCATGATGAAACTTCCCTTGAAAACTGTAAGCCAGGAAGAAACCCTTTCCTTCTGTAAAATGCTTCCGGTGAGATGTTTGTCCCGGCGCTCACTGTATCTGCCATTGAATTCAGTTGAAAAAAATGCAACAGATTTTAACTTAAAATGGGAAACAGAGGATGGTTGACCTTCCAGATCTAATAAACTATAAATTCCTAAGTTTTACCAATAGCAGATATAAGTTCATTCCAGTACTGGGGAGACATTGAGAAAACACCAACGAAGACTCTGTGTGTTGAGTTGTGTCACGGGTCCATATGACATGGCCAATAATAGTGAGGCATCAGAGGAACGAAAGCAGATTTCTAACTGATGCCTGGTTGTTTTCCTCTCCTTCTGGGCATTGCGTCATCTCTGGTTGGTTATAGGCATAAGAAAATATTAACACTGAGAATGAGAGGAGAATAGAAAATGAAGAAATATCATCATCTATTAAGGGCTCAAAGCTCATCTTGGATCCAAATGGCACTTTCCCACCAGGCTAGGGTAGAATCATATCTGAGTAAAAGTTCTGGAGACAGAATCTTTAAATGAGGATAAACAAGAGAGATGAAAGCAAGAATTGATTCCTCGTCACTTGTATTAGTTACCTTTCTTACAGAAACAATTGAAGGAAAGACTTATTTTGGCTGGCAGTTTCAAAGTGTTGGGTGCATTGTCACGTAATACCATGTGCTTGAGGCAGAACATCATGGTAGCGGAAGTAAGTGGAGAATTTTCACATAAAGGTGAACAAGAAGAAGAGAAAGCAATAGGGAGGAACCATAGATGACATATCCCTAAAACACTCCCCCACCCAGTGACATACTTCCTCTGACTGGTCTCACCTCCAAATCCAGGTGGTACTATCTGAGGACCTGTTGGGGAGAGGGGGGGGTGTCTCATACTTAATAACATTTATCTTACTGTTATCTTTTCATTCTTCTTGGGGGTAGGGGGTAAGATGGTTCCCCATTAGCCCAAATTAATGGTGCTCCAAATATCCACAGAAACACTTATTAACTTGTTTTTCCTTGTACTAAACTTAAACTACCCTCACCACGGAACTGTGTGTTCCTTAGGACTGTTTTGGTTGTATGAGGGAAAATCATAGTAGGTTGCAGAAGTGATGGTGAGTTTCAGGGCAGCTAGAACTAGGTGCTCCAATGCCACCAGCAATTCATTCCATGTGGTCCCTTTTCTTGTTTCAACAAGTCAAGGTTATGGCCAATACCGTGACCACCCATAGTTCTAAGAGACTCATGTTGCCAGTATTACTAAGGGAATAAAGTGAGATTCTCCCTGGTCTGGAAGTGCTCTGACGGTTTCAACCCAACGAGGCATCCAGCCTTGGCCACATTACGGACAGGAGAAAAAAGTCCTGTGAGACGCTGAAGCCCCCATCATCTGTTGGAACAGAGAAATGAGCATTACATGACGAAAAGCCAGGGCAAAGCTCTGGACACGAAGTGATTTTTGCCTGCAGGAGACATCTGGCAATGTCTGGAGACATTTTTAATTGTCACAATTAGTAGGATGACAGGTGCTGCTAGGATCTAGTATGTCAAGGTCAAGGACACAATTAACATTCTATAATAGAGAATATCTCCCCTCAGCAAAAGTAGCTTGTCCAAAATGTCAAAAGCAGCCAGGCTGCTGAGAGAGTGGCAGGAAGGATCCTGCACTTGAAAGGGTTGGGCTGCTTTGACAATGAATGGGATCTCTACTAGTGGTAAGCTTTGGGTGTGTTTCAGGCGTGGGGATAAAGGACAAGGGTAAAGGGGCTGCAGGATCAGCTCTGGTTCTGTTTCCTGTATGAGCTCAGGCAGAGTTTGCTTCAAGGGCTTCTAGAGTGGGCAGGCACTTTATGTTTTCAAGAGGGCAAAAGCATCACATTATAGGGTTCATCTTGGCCTTGTTCCTGGGGCTACCACTCTTGGGAACCACATCAGGCACCAGTCTGAGTGTATGGTTATCAGAGCTACCTCAGCTGGCAGCTTGCTGGACCATGTCCTCTCATTCACTCCCACAGAGACATGCTTCCCTTGCCTGTGCCTTGACTCTCCTGGCTTTTTGCCCTTCAGGGGTCACTCCTACAAGAAGCCTTATATAGAAGAGAGAGAGAGAGAGAGAGAGAGAGAGAGAGAGAGAGAGAGAGAGAGAGAGAGAGAGAAAGGAAGAGAGAGGAAGCCCTACAGGTCTATGTCTTTGAAGCCAGCCTCTTCCACAGTGTCACACAATATTGAAGTGAGATTTATGGATTCAATGAGCTCCTGTCTCTACAGTAGTGGTCTCCTTGAACTAAGTGTTTGTTTTGGTCTCTTCTGTGTCCCCAGCACCTAGCACTGGGCCTAGTACATCAAGAGTTAAGACAACCTACATAAAGGCAAATCCATGAGATAAAATGGCTTCTTGGTGATACTTGACCAAAACCCAACACTTTTTACAACCTATAATCCATGGCAAAGGTTAGTGGTCATTGCATCTTTAATTAATTTCTGGGCCATATAAGTGAATGATTAATGAATCAACAACCAGAATGGCCATAAAGGGAGGAACATGGCCTGTGGAGAGAGGCTCTGATCCAAAAAGCCAGCCTGAAAAGCAAAGCATTTCATTCCTGAGTATGTGTTCAGAGTTCCTCTCCAACCTGGCAGCGACGTAGTTAAAGCCTCACCATTTGCTGTGTGAGGCTCTGATTCTGCTGACTTTATTTCAAGCAATCAGAAATATCTAATTTGCATTCACATTCACTTCAGTGGCCCATATGTTAGCCCTGTTTAAAAGCTATAGGCTTGCATTCATTATGAACGACTTGGCTCCCCTCCTTATCTCTTCACTTTAAAATTATTGAGATACTGTCGCTACAAAGGGTTATATTTAGCAAAGGCACAGCATCTCCCGGTGCCTGTGTGTCTCTGCCTGGGTCTGTGTGTCTGTGAGGAATCTGATATTTGCATCTTCCTCCATGTCGGATAACTTTTCAAATGGGGACAGAAAGAGCCATCTCTACCCCTTTCGCATGTGCCTCCTACCTAACCACCATTAAAATGCCACTCGGCAATATGTCAATGCACATGATTCTAGACCACACACTGATAAGCAGGCTCCTATGGAGAGCCGCAGTGAGAAAGTCGCAGCTTCTCAAGAAGAGGCCCATCCAGGGTTGGCTTCTGGGATTCAATCACAGCTCAGTTCAGCTTCTCTTTGCCAGTGGGAAGGCCTTGCCTGGACCTTATTCTTTTAGTTACTAGAAATTTACTAGGCTCCTATTATGTGATAAGCATTCAAGGGGATAGGGAATGGAGACTTTCTGCTGGCAGGACAGTGGACAATGGATGGTGGGCATCCCAATAATCAGGACTGCTGAGACATTGAGTGGGGATGCACAGAAGGCTGGGGACCCTCAAGGGCAGCATTGAGTTCTTCCAGGAAGGTCAGGGCAGCAGGACGGGGAGTTTGTCATAAGCTAGGTATGTTTTTCCTGGATATTTAGGATGGAATTCATGGTTGCCTCTGAGCAGAATAAAAAAGGCAGAACAGGAGGCAGGGTGTGTGGGCACCTTTGTCCCACTCCAAGCAGATGCCATCTTCATAGGCACACCCTCCCCCATCCTTGATGGCAGAGCTAAAAGATGCAAATGGCTGGGGTGTGTACAACCCCCAACAACAGTGTCTTTGTTCTCCAGAAAGACTTAGAAAAAATTACTGAGCAGGGTTGCCTAAAGGAAAGAAGACAGAGGGAAGAAATCAGAAGTCTCCCTCCTTTTATCTTGCTTGGATAATTTTTTTTTCATGCTCTGCAAAGGCACTGATATTTAAATTAAAAATTGGAAAGGTATTTTTAATTAATGAATGCTAAAATACATCCCCTTTAAAAGATTTTTTCAGCTAATTACAGGAACTGAATCATGACATCAAGTTTAAAAAATTAAAGTGAATGGAACCCATAGTACATATTTGTATTTATTTAATACCTTAATTATTGGTAACAACAAATGTTTTACGTAACTCAGAGTGAGTTACTCTAGTGAGCTAGCAAAAGTGCTGGAATATGCAAGGGCTGGAGGATAGGGCTCCAGGGAGAATGTAAGGCACACTAGCCAGAGATGAGAATGGATGGGAGAGCAAGGGGAGAGCCTTTAGTTCCCACCCTTGTTAAAGATCAACCCCAGAAACTTGGTCATCCATGGCTATGAGAGACAAACAGTGCAAGTGTGGATGTGTGCCTCAGTGCTAAAGCACTTCCCCAGCATGCACATGGCCCTGGGTTTCATCTTCAGTGCACTCTCTCTCTCCCTCTCTCTCTCTCTCCCTCCCTCCTCACTTCCTCTCCCTCTCCCTCTCTTTCCCTCCATCCACTTTTCTCTACTTTGTTCTTTCCTCTTTCTCTCCCTTGGTTCATCTCCTTAAAGATAATACTATTGTTCCTAAATGTCTCTTTCATCCCACTTGAGAATCTTTGGAATGTAGTAAGCGCTAAATAAGTGTTAACTCTGTTATTAGCAGTAGTGGAGGGGTGGTGATACAAAGTGGTACCTTCCCATTCACGGAAACAGCCCTGGACTTCAATTTGGATTGAGAAGGTCACACAGGGTGAATAAGAGATCAGGTACAGGAAGTGACCTGTGTATTGAATTAGATGGAAGACCATTGTGTCTTGTTTCAAGAAGATAGTATATCTAAATTATAATTATTTGATTTTATATGTCCTTGAGTTCCATGTCTTGATATTCAACCAGCCATAGATTAAAACTATTTGCAAAAATTTTGATTTCCTAGATATATAAGTGCCTTTTGTTTTATTATGATTCCTGAAACAATATGGTATAGCAACTATTTACATTGTATTACATAGTACAAGTAATTGAGAGATGATTTAAAGTATACAGGGGAAATGCATAGATCATATGCAAATACTACATTGTTTTAATCAGAGACTTGATCATCTATGAATCTTGGGGTCGTGGGGCCAATCTCCTCTACATACCTGCAAAGATTTCACTTTCTTTTTGAACAGGAGTAGAATCACAAAGGAAGCTGACACTTAGAAGGGCAACTTCACATCAGATCTTATAGTGGAGGCAAGAGGAACCAGAGAGCAGAGGACAAAGCCAATGCCCAGAGAAAATCAGAGAAGGAAAGACAGCAATGGAAATGATGATGATGATGATAGATAGATAGATAGATAGATAGATAGATAGATAGAGAACAACATTGAAGTTCTGTAAAAAGTAGACTAGGTTCCTGGCCACTTTCCAGTTCCCAGTTCCAGTCCCAGGAGTCCTGGGGTTTTTGTCCTTTGATTTTTTATAAATGTCCTTTGTGTGACTTTATAATAAATGTCTCCATTTTGAAGATAAATTCAGGGAATCTCTGTTCTAGTCATCAAAAAATCCTACTTACAAATAAGTTACAGGTGTACCTCTTCTTTGAAGTTATAAATTGTGAGTATGTTTAGGTAAAAGAGTAGTTCACTTTTTCCCACTTAAAAGTATCTCAAACATACAGGAAAACAAAAACAATTAATGTGCATCTTGAATGAGAATAGTTTTAATTGGCATTAAATATTTATTCCATAGCTACTTCATGATTAAAAAAAAACAAGATATTTCAGTAGAGATGAAACCTATCCATAATCCTCCTTAATTGTATTCCCCATCTTCCTCAAAGCAGGCACAGTTTTCATCATTCACACATGTCATTCTGAAAGTTTACTATATCATATTCTTGAGAAATTTCCATGGAGGTATAAATGACTCAATTATATTGTATGATTAAATACAGTTTGCTTTTTCAGCTGACAGATCCTTCCTAGAATCTGTGCTGCTATAGTTAGCACTGCAATCAATATTCTTACATGTGTCTTCTTGTGAACATACTGAGACTTCCCCTAGATAGCAGCTTAAGGGTGGATGGTAAGTCAACCCCTCCATGAGCATGGTGTAGGTCTCCAAATAGATCTTTCTTTCATATTCTCTACAAGGATTTCATTTTTTTTTCCACTTGGATTTTATTATTTATTTATTTTTTTTTAATATATATTTATTGTCCATAATGAGTTACATTATTTAGTGGGCAAACCATGCGTTGTTATCCTGAATTCCCCAATTCCCCCCCTCCCCATCCCTGATCAGTTGTATATCCTCCTCTGTGGGCTGTCTGTATTAGTCCTTGTGGCAAGGTATCCTGTATATCTTAGTACTCATCCCAGTCTTCCTGGCCCA
>PVHP010034889.1:0-18798 GCA_004024765.1 Zapus hudsonius
AATAATAATAATAATAATAATAATAAGACAGATGAATAGGATTGGGGAAATGGCTCAATAGTTAAAAGCCTGCTAGCCTGGGTTTGATTCCTCAGTACCCAAATAAAGCCCAAAGCACAAAATGGCACATGTGTCTGATGTTCATTTACAGCAGCAGTAAGAGGCCCTGGTGTTCCCATTCTCAAGTAAATATTTATAAATTTTTAAAGATCTACAAGTAGCCCCATAGCTGTTTTTGTTCCAGCCTTCCATTTGAGGAGTATGATTTCCTCCACAACTGAACAGATGTTAAGCATGTTCTTCAGAACACATATCACCATGTGCTGCTAACTAGAAACGTTTATCTGAGTCACAGCACCACACAACCAAGGAACACTGACATCTAAGCAACTGTTTCCAAGTCCCATAATGCAGACAGACATGTGCCCACTACAGCACCAGCTCCTGGGGGAGATGGACACGCAGACCCCAGCCAGCTCACAGACTTGGCATTGGGGTCTGGCACGGGACCAAGAATGTGCATTAGGTACAAGCTTCCAAAATTCTGAGACCAAGTTCAGAGGTCACAGCACTATGTAAACATAGCTTCACAAAAGCACTGCACATGATTACTTGAAGAGTCTCCATGGAGACAGACTCCAGGATCCTTAGCAGCCTGTCAGGTGCTTTGTGCAGCCTAAGTGGAAGCATCAAGTTCCCATGAATGTGTTCCCTAAAATCAGCTGAGATGGCAAACACTTGTAATCCCAGGCTGAGGGATCATGAGTTCAAAGTCATTCTTAGCTCCATAGTGAGGTAGAAGCCAGCTTGGACTACATGGGATTCTGAGAAAGGAAAGACAGACAGACAGACAGACAGACAGACAGACAGAAAGAAAGAAAGAAAGAAAGAAAGAAAGAAAGAAAGAAAGAAAGAAAGAAAGAAAGAAAGAAAGAAAGAAAGAAAGAAAGAAAGAAGAGGAAAACCAATGGATTTTTTTATGTGCACCCAAATGAATGCAACAACAGCTACTATGGTGATTTAGTTCGTTTGAATTTATTGGTTCTTTGTTTGTTTGAGACAGGGTTTCACTCTAGCCCAAGTTGACCTAGTACTACTATGTAGTCCCAGGCTGGCCTCTGCCATTCATAGGTTATGTCCTAAATCCCTTACATGGAGTATGTGCAGCAGCCTATGCAGTGGGTCCCGCAGCCCCACTACAGACGCTGACTTGATAAGGGACAAAGTTGAGATATGCGCCTGCGGTCTTGCTCCAGCCTCACCAGAAAGGTAAAGGCAAACCAATCCCAATGTGAATAGCAGCTGTCCGGGGAATCAACAGCTCAGCCATCCGACAATCCCCAGCTTTCTCCTGGAAACAGAAGCCATGCTCGGGGGTTGAAATGTGCCTCTGCCCTAAAGCAAAGCCCATCCAGGCTGAGGATCTGACAGGTCCTGCAGACAGTGACACTGCCCTGTGGCTTCTTCCAGCTCCAAAGGCACTGCCCATGCTCTTGGCCACCCTAGAGCCCATCCCAGATGGAAGAGAATAGAACCAATCAGGACTTGTTACTAAACAGTAAAATTCACAAGCCCATCCATGCCTTACAGAAGTACCACAGAAGGGCAGCTAGGACTTATGGCCACAAAGCCAGCAGTGCTCACATTCGGCCAGATACTAGAGACAGTCAGCAGTGGAGCAGAGCAGGAACCTGACATGTCTCCTACAGTCAGAATGACATGCTGTGTCTTGCCTGCACACCCAGTTCTGCCTTCTGAGAGGCTGAACCATGCCAGCCAGAACACAGCCTCAGGAGCAGCATGATAAACAGAGCTTCAGAGACACTGAGCCTGGAATGTTTATGCTCAAGTTAACTTAGATTCCCATTCAATGAGAATGACCATTTCTCACTCAGATACCGTGCCCAAATTGTGCCCCCAATTGCATGTTTAAATGCTCCAGGGTCTCATTTATAGATTAACTGTCCTGGAATGCCTCAAGCACATCCCCAGAACTCGCACCATCTTCTCAAAACAGCAAGCTCCCTGTGCTCACCATGTAATAGTTCTCCAGACGGGAAGGTGTCTTTTGGGTGCTACTGGCTGCCACACCCTTCTCCTTCACTGAGATACGGACAGGGTTGCGGAGGCCAGCTCGCACCAAGTTCTCCACTTCCTGCGTCTGTGTGGCTGAGAAGAGACCCGTTCTCCTCTGCTTTGGCAAAAACTCCAGGATTGTGTTTATGCTGAAAATACAGAATACATTCTTACAGTTCATTGCCAATAGTTAACTGGCAGAATGTCAAGATTTCACACAGGTACTTTTTTAATATATATTTATTTGCAAGCAAAGAGAGAGAGAGAGAGAGAGAGAGAGAGAGAGAGAGAGAGAGAGAGAATAGGTATGCTAGGGCAAAAGAACTCCAGATGAATGCACCACATTGGACTTCTGGCTTTACATGGGCACTGGGGAATCAAATCCAGGCCAGCAGGCTTTGCAAGCAAGTGCCTTTAACCACTGCGCAATCTCTCCAGCCCCTCACATAAGTACTTAAAAGACCGAAAGATCCAGGAATGCTGTTACAAGCCTGTGATCCCAACATTTGGAAGGCTAAGGAAAGCCTGGGTTACACAGTGAGATTCTATCTCAAATACAAAAGACCAGGTAATTAATATCTCATCTGCCTCACATACTTGCAAAAAAGAAAAACATATTTAAGAGCCTGAAGTCGTGGTATATACCTTTAATCTCAGCACTCAGGAGGCTGAGGTAGAAGGACTGTCATAAATTTGAAACTAGCCTGGACAACAGAGTGTGAGTTTCAGGTCAGCCTAGGATAGTGAGACCTTGCCTCAAAAAAGAAAGAAGAGGGTTGGAGAGATGGCTCAGCTGTTAAGACGCTTACCTGCAAGGCTTAATAACCTGGATTCAACTCCCCAGTACCCACATAAAGCCAGATACACAAAGTGGTGCATGCATCTGGAGTTTGTTTGCATTGGTTGTAGGCCCTGGCACCCATTCTCTCTGTCTCTAGCTCTTTCTCTGCTTGTAAATAAATAAAAAAGAAAGAAGAAAACCGGGCGTGGTGGAGCACACCTTTAATCCCAGTACTCAAGAGGCAGAGGTAGGAAGATTGCCGTGAGTTCAAGGCCACCCTGAGACTACATACTGAATTCCAGACAGCCTGGGCTAGAGTGAGACCCTACCTCAAAAAGCAAAATAAAAAAAAAAAAAAAAAAAAAAACACCAGCTAGTTAGGGATATGGCTCTGTAATACAGTGCTCGCCTAGCATGTGTGAAGTCCCTAGGTTTGAGCCCTAGTACTGCAAAAATAAATTAATTTAAAGAGAGACTGAGGCCAGACTTGGTTGTACACACCTTTAATCCCAGCACTCAAGAAGCAGAGGTAGGAAGATCACCATGAGTTTAAAGCCAACCCAAGACTACATAGTGAATTCCAGGTCAGCCTGGTCTAGGGGAACACCCTACCACAAAAAAAAAAAAAAAAGAGAGAGAGAGAGACTGGGGACTGGGGAGGTGGCCCAGTGATTAAAGGTGCTTGCTTATGAAGCCTGCCAGCCTGGCAGGGGGGCTTGATTCCCCACATAAAGCCAGATATACCAAGTAGCGCATGCATCTGGAATTCATTTGTAATGACAAAAAGCCCTGGTATATCCATACTCTCATTCTTCCTCTTTCTCAAATAAATTCATAAAAATATGTTAGGGAGCTGTGTGTGGTGGCACATGCCTTTAGTTCCAGCACTTGGGAGGCAGAGGTAGGAGAATTGCCGTGAGTTTGAGGCCAGCCTGAGACTACATAGTGAATTATTCCAGGTCAGCCTGGGCTACAGTGAGATCCTACAAACAAAACAAAACAAAAAAAAATTAGGGCTGGAGAGATGGTTCAGCAGTTAAGGCACTTGCCTACAATGCCTAATGACCTGGTCAGGTTTGATTCACTAGTACCTAAGCCAGATGCAGAAGGTGGTGTGTGTGTCTGGAGTATGTTTGTAGTGGCTAGATGCAATGGCATACTTGCATACTTTCTCTTTCTCTCTCTCTCTCTCTCTCTCTTTTTAAAAAATATTTTATTTTATTTTATTTGAGAGAGAGAGAGAATGGGTACACCAGGGGCTCCAGACACTGCAAAGAAACTCCATATATCACCTTATGCATCTGGCTTTACGTGAGTACTGGGGAATCAAATTCGGGTCCTTCTGCTTTGCACACAAATGGCTTGACCACTAAACCATCTCTCCAGCCCCCCATTCTCTCTCTTTATCTGCCTCTTTATCTCTCTCTCTCAAATAAAATATTTTTTTAATATTTTATTTATTCATTTTCAAGCAGAGAGATACAGGAGATAGATGCTGAGAGAGAGAGAGAGAGAGAGAGAGAGAGAAAGCACCAAGGCCACCACCTTGTGGATCTGGCCTATGTGGGTCCTGGGGAATTGAACCGGGGGCCTCAGGCACTGGAGACAAGTGCCTTAACCTCTGCGCCATCTCTCCAGCCCATCAAATAAAATATTTTTAAAATAAGTAAAAATAAATAAACTGTAAGATAGGCATGGTGGCACACACCTTTAAACCCAGCATTCAGAGGCAAAGATAGGAGGATCACTGTAAGTTCAAGGCCAGCCTGGAGAATAAGTTTCAGGTCAGCCTAGGTGCTAAAAGAGACCCTTTCTCTCGTTCTCTCTCATAAACAAAAATATTTTTATTCTTTTATTTACAAGCACAGACAGACAGACAGATAGAATGAGAATGCCAGGGCCCTTAGCTGCTGCAAATGCCTTAACCACTGAGCCCATCTCTCTAGCCCTAAAATAAATAAATATATATATAGATATATACATATATCTATATATATATGTATATACATAGTTGTTGGTTGTTGTTGTTGCTATTGTTTTTTGTTTTGTTTTGTTTTTCAAGGTAGGATCTCTCTCTAGTCCAGGCTGACCTGGAATTCACTATGTAGTCTCAAAGATGGCCTCAAACTCAAGGTGATCCTTCTACCTCTGCCTCCCGAGAGCGGTGTGTGCCACCATGTCCAGCTTAATTTTATTTATTTACTTGCAAGCAGAGAGAGGAGAGAAAGAGAATGGGTGCACCACTGCAAACAAACTCCAGATACATGTGCTGCTTTGTACATCTGTCTTTATGTGGGTACTGGGCTCTCAAACCCCTGGTCATTAGGCTTTTCAGTCAAGTGCCTTAACCACTGAACCATCTCTCCAGCCCCCCCAATTTTTTTTTAATACTTCTAGTGATGAAATGATGAAGGAATTCCACATTAATCTCCTACCAGGCATGACCCACCCACACACACACCCACCACCAGTGAAGTCCAAACTCTGGTACCTTGCCTCAAACCCCATGTCCAGAAGTCTGTCAGCCTCATCCAGTACTAGGACATCCAGGGTTCTCACACAGCTGGCCAGGTCCAAGCCCTCAGCCTTCCTCCGGAACATGTCCTCTAGACGGCCCGGGGTTGCCACAATGATGTTCCCACTGTAGAAAGGAAGTTAACAGTTACCATGTGTTCTGCATCTCAGGAATACTGGTGATGGTTGCCGAAACACCAACTTTGACGTCTCACCAGAACCATTTCCCAGTGAGGATGAAAGAGAAAGGGCTTTGAGGGGGGCAGGCCACAATTCAGGCTCAGTAGGCAAACTTCAGCCTATAGGCCAGCCACCTGCTGTGATAAACAATGACTTCACTGGCACACAACCACAACCTTCCTTCCACTGTGTACAGCAGCTGAATAACTGTGACAAAAACTACTGTCTTCAAAGCCTAAAGAGGAAATGTGCCAACCTCAGACCAAGAGTATCACACCATGTCAGAGAACTCAACTGTAAGGGTATTAGGCTGAAGTGCTGCTCAATGGCAGAATGCTTGCCTAGCATGCATGAGGCCTTGTGTTCCCATCCCAGCAATAATAAAGGGAGAGAGGAAGAGAGGGTCAAAGGAAGGATGGGAGGAAATTAAACTAGCAGGCTGACTTGCAGACTGGCTGGCCTGAAAAATGATTTTTTACAATGTGAGCAACATGTAACAGTTAAAAAAAAAACAAAACTCAGAAGAAACATACATCTGGAACTCCATCTTCTAAACTTTAACCCTTGGCAGCACAAAGCGCAGAGGCCTGCCAGGAGCTACTCGTGTTGAGAACACCTGGGGCACCAGGTGTTTGCACTCAGGTTGTTTTCAGCCCTGCCCTGGCTCCAGAAAACCCAGAGTGCGAGAAGTGTCTGCAGGGCCTGCCTATGGGAAGGAGCCAGCCAAGGGAACCAGGAGGTGGGGCCTGAGGGGCACTTCCGAGGAGCCTAAGGGCCTGCCTGCATGGATCCTCTTGAGCTCAGGGCCAGGAGCAAGCACAATCAAGAGCTCACCCTTGTTGCTTAAACCTCTCCACATCTTCTCCGGGGTTCCGCCCTCCAATCCACAGAATCTGCCTGAAACAAGAAACAGGTCTTGGAACAAATGAGAAAGACAGGAAATCATCACCAGGGTTATTGCCCCCAATTTACCTGAACTGAGGGAAGTGCTTCGTGAAATGTGACAGGACCTCATCTATCTGAATGGCCAGCTCTCGAGTGGGGGTGATGACTATGGCTCCCACCTATCCAAGTGAAGCGAAGAGGCATGGTCAGCAATGCTGAGGGAGCCACACACCACCACCCTCCCAGAGGAAGGCTCTCAGCTTCTGGACGTCTGCAGCAGCCTCAGGTCCTGGCACACGGAGCATCTTTGAAGGCTGGCCATGCAGCTCAGTGGAAGCAATAAGAGTTCAAGAGCTCCCTCCTCCCACTTGGCCATTCTAGATTAGGCCTGAAATTTTGGAACCTCCTCCTGGGCTGAGAGAGGTAATGCAACCACCTCCAAGCCCCAGTTAGTCACCTCACAGTTTTCCTCCTCCTCGTCCCGTTACCCTTAAAAGCTCTCTCTTTTTTTTGTTTTTCGAGGTAGGGTCTCGCTATAGCCCAGGCTGACCTGGAATTCACTCTGTAGTCTCAGGCTGGCCTCGAACTCAACAGTGATCCTCCTACCTCTGCCTCCCTAGTGCTGGGATTAAAGGTGTGCACCACCACGCCTGGCTAAAAGCTCCCTCTTTCTTTACCCAGGGTTCCAGAGCAAATCCCCCCTCTTCAAATCCCTCCAGTTTCTCCTGACATTAAATAAGTGTCTTGGTTCCAAAATCAGCTTGTCTCAGGTCACCTCTATCTTGAACCTAGACCTCACAGTAATGTGCCTGCCTACCATGCACAAGGCCCAGGGTTCCATGCCCAGACCACTAAGTAATTAACAAACAACAGCTCTGAATTATGTCATTTGTCATTTTCCACTCTGAACTCATGGTCAACAGCACTGTAACTCATGCCCTCATGCCTGAAGAAGGAAGCTCATCTGACTTATTTTCTGTGTATGTCTTAGCTTGTGCTAAGGAACACCAGACAGCACTTTGGTCCTGTGCTCAGTGTCAATTTAAACAACAAAATCACACCCCCCCCCAAAAAAAAATAGAAAATGTAGCAGTACCCAGACCACAGGATACTTGTTTACAGTAAGAGCTGAAATGGAAGGCAGTTCTGCCCACATCCAAGAATGATTACAAAAGAATCCCAAGAACTACAGTTTATAAATTTTTAAAAATTTTTTTGAGAGAGAGAGAGAATGAGCACACCAGGGCCTCCAGCCACTGCAAAGGAACTCCAGATGCATGTGCCACTTTGTGCAGCTGGCTTTATGTGGGTACTGGGGAATTGAACCCCGGATTATCAGACTTTGCAAACAAGCACTTTAACTGCTGAGATATCTCACCAGCCCTAAAAATATTTTATTTATTCATTTTCAAGCAGAGAGAGAGAGAATGAGAATGAATGCACCAGGGCCACCACCTTGTGGGTCTGGCTTATGTGGGTCCTGGGGAATTGAACTGGGGGCCTTAGGCACTGGAGGCAAGTGCTATGTTTTCTTTTATTATTTTTTTATAGAAAATAAAAAGATTATTCTTTATTTAAAAACTAACAATACTACAGGAATTAATATATTACAGGAATTAATAATATACAGGAATGTCTCTGTATATTATTTAGAACAGACCAACTGAATTGGGAGAATCAAGTTGGAGGGACGGAAAGAAGGCTGCATGGCACCCCGTAGAGACTACCAAGTAGTCTCCAGACATCAAGAAATCGTTCATCAAATTTTATATAAAACACACACACAAAAAAAAACATTTTTAGACATTCTCCAACCTCCATTATATTAAATTGGACCTGTATCCACACAGGAGTAGACATAACAGTAGTACATCATAGAAAAGCATTCTGACCAAAAGAAACCTTTAAAACTATTAGCATTTTGTAAAAAATTTGAAACAAATGAAAGACCACATAGTGAATGCTTCAAGCACAGCCCCAGTCTCTGCCCTGAGTTGTAGAAGACAGGACAGAAGTCACAGGTACCTGTTTGCAAACCTGCGGACCCAGGGTTGTTTCCCAGCACCCACATAAAGCTAGATGCAAAGTGGCACACCTCTGTGATCCCAATATGCCTGGGACACGGGAGGCAAAGCCAAGAGAATTCAGAAGCTTGTAGACCATGTAGTCTGGTGCATACAGTGGCAAAACGAGACAGCCTGTCCCAACAATTGAAGGAGAGGACCAGCAAGCCACGGTTGTCCTCTGACTTCCACGCACATCCCCTCTACATGCCCCCACAAGCAAATAAAGAGAAGAAAAGCAAAGACAAAACAAGGTGACAGAGCAGAGCAGTCTTGGCTCTGGCCCTTAGAAATGACATCCTCTTGGACAGGACTTTCATTTTGTCAGAGTAAGAAAACCACAGATGCCAGAGAGTGAGGGGAAGGAAGCAGAGAACTTTCGGGTCTGATACCACAGAAAGCTTTTTTTATTTATTTTATTTATTTATTTTTGCAGGATTGTGCCCTAGGCATGAAACAGCTTTGGCCACCAAGCCAGGTATCAAGCTAGGATGAACAAAAGACTTCTGTTCTGCCCGACACTGATACAAGACCACCACCACCAATGAGGTGTTTCTTTGCCCATTGTCAGGAGGTCACCTGCTATGTTTTAACTTTTAAGTTTTTGGTGAGCTTTTCTAACCTCCCTGAGCACTCATGACTACGTGACAACAAAGCCCACTGGCTCTCCTCACCTGACTCTTCTTTAGCTTCTCTTCCCTTCTCAGGAGAATTTCCAGAATGGGAATGACAAAAGCAAGTGTTTTGCCACTACCTGTGACCTGTAGAGAGGAAGAAGTTTTTGATTTGCTTTTCACTGCAGTTTACTGGAAGGGAAGTGTAAGGACAGGATGCTTTAGTAGAAGGTACTCACAGCTTCTGCAGCAACATCTTTGTTTTTCATGAACAGCGGGATGGTGGCAGACTGAGGGGAGAGATTACAGAGGACTGGTTACAGAAAGCCATGACTTCACAGCTGAGGCTCAAACCCTATACAGTATGGCAGGAGTCCTGGATTCAAGTCCTGCCCGTCCTACTTTTCCTTCTTGGACAAGGGACTGAAGGCGTTGGATTTTAAGGTGTTTTCGCACCCTAATACAGAGTGAATCAGTTACTCTTCAGTTTAAGAAGCCTGCAGGGCTGCCGGGCAATAGTGGTGCATGCCTTTAATCCCAACACTCACTTGGGAGGATCCCTGTGAGTTCAAGGCCACCCTGAAACTACAGAGTGAATTCCAGGTCAGCCTGGGCTAGAGTGAGACTTTACCTGGGGGGGGGGGGGGGAGAAGAAGAAGCCTGCAGGACCTCTGGCTTTTCAAGAAGCTTTGCCTGTGGTTTTTGACAGCCAAAATGGCTACACTTTAAGCAGAGGTCTTAAGCCCCAGAGCAGTTCATCCTCATGTAATTCTAACTGCCTCTCTACAGGTGGTTCTCAACCTAAGTGATCTTTGTCACCCTAGCCTGGGACATCTGGCAATGTATGCATTTTTTATTGTCAGAATCCTGGATAAACTGGGCAGGGTAACCCACAAGGCTAGTTTAGGCAATTTAGCAAGACTCTGTCTATAAACAAACAGAAAAACAAAAACAGGGCAGGGGATATAGTTCAGCGGTATAGAGAGTAGGTACCTGTGTTTAGCATGTACAAGGCCTTACAGTCAATCTTTAGCACTGCCAAAAAAAATGAGATTTAAAACAAAGGGGGTGCTCTCAACCCTCCTCCTGCCTTTCACATGGTGGAGCTCTCTGTACTTCCTCCTCTTTCCTTCTCTTAATCTAATAAAGCCTCTCCAAAACTTAATAAAACAAAATTAAAAAGCACTGTGGTGCCAACTGCCACTGGCACCTGGATAGACTGCAGGGATGTTGATAAACACACTTTGATATCCTCACCATGAAGAACTTTCTGGCCCCGTCTGGGGATTTGACTCAGTAGTGCTTGCTTAGCATGTGAGATGCCACGGGTTTGATCCCCAGAACCTCATAAAACTACATGTGGCGTGGCCTGCCTGTACTTCCAGCCTGCTCTGGTCTTCATGGATGCCAGGCAAGCACAATACACAGGTGCCAGGGATTGAACTCAGGTCCTCATGCTTGTGCAGTAAGCCATCTTATCTTGAGCTACAAACTGAACTGTGATTAAAAATGTTATAGTGACTATATTAAGGAAAAAGAAACAAATGAAACTAATTTTAGCAATATATTTAATCCAATACATGTAAAATATTTCAACATTTAACTGACATTAGAAAATTAAATACTTTCCATTCTTTGGACATGATGGCATGTCTGTTATGGGGTAACCAACAGCTCTCTGATTGGATTTGAGGCCCACTCCGTGGCAGGGAATTCCTGCCTGTCACTGAAAACCTAATCAAGACTATGTCTAGGGATGAGGAGATGGCTCAGTAGTTAAAGATATTTGTGTGCAAAACCTGACAGCCAGAGTTCAATTCCCACTGTCCACATAAAGCCAGATGCAAAGTGGCACATGTGTCTGGAATTTGTTTGCAGTGGCACCTGCACTAGGACCTGGTACATCCATTTCCTCTCTGTGCTTGAAAATAAAGTGTTTTTTGTTTTTTTTACAAGGCCAGGTGTAGTGGCACATGCCTTTAATTCCAGCAGAGGCAGGAGGATTGCTCTAAATTTGAGGCCAGCCTGGGAATACAGAGTGAATTCCACCTCAGCCTGTGTTAGAGTAAGACCCTAGAAAAACAAAACAAAAAGCCTATGGCTGTGGAGGTCATAAACCCTAGTGGGGGGAACTACTACTGCTGTCTGCTAAAAGAATATATTATGCCCACCAAGCTACCTTCTAAATACTTAGGTTTCTGCCCATATATTAATGCTACTATCTCTTTTGGTTAGAGAAGCTTCTCTTTTCAGATGATGGGGACCACTCGAGTAACTCAAAGCTCATCAAAATGCTAAAAGTTACAATGATGTGTTCAGCAGTGAGACATCTTTATCACACCCTCCAAGGCTCAGGGACCATTGCAGAAGAGGTGGCAGAAAGAATGTAAGAGCCAAAGGAAGGTGAGGAGTGTTTTTCAGACACAAAGCGGTCATGGCATTCACGACCTCACAGCGGCTGATGCTACCTACGCAAGACCTGCATAACAGGAGGGGAAAACAATGACATCAAAAGAGAAGACGAGGGCCGGAGAGATGGCTTAGTGGTTAAGGCACTTGCCTCCAGTGCCTAAGGCACCGGGTTCAATTCCCCAGTACCCACAAGGTGGTGGCCCTGGTGTTCTCTATCTCTGCTTGAAAATGAATTTTTTTGTTTTTTGTTTTTCGAGGTAGGGTCTCGCTCTAGCCCAGGCTGACCTGGAATTCACTACGTAGTCTCAGGCTGGCCTTGAACTCATGGTGATCCTCCTACCTCTGCCTCTGCTAGGATTAAAGGCGTGCGCCACCACGTGGGCCCGGCTAAATAAAAGATATTTTTCAAAAAATGGGTCCAGGGCTGGAGAGATGGCTCAGCGGTTAAGGCACTTGCCTCCAGTGAGTGCCTAAGGGCCCGGGTTCAATTCTCTCTCTCTCTCTCTCTCTCTCTCTCTCTCTCTCTCTCTCTCTCTCTCTCCTTGAAAATAAATAAAATATTTACAAAAATGGGTCCACCTTGCCTTACTTAATCCCGAAGCACCGCAAGGAAGGTCATTTTCACCATTTCGCAGGGAGGACGCGAACCCCGGGTCCCCCGCAGGCACGCCCCCGCCCCCGGCCTCGGCGCCCGGGCCCCGGGGAGGTACCTGCACGGGCGTCATGCGCGGGAAGCCGAGCTCCCGCAACGCGGCCAGCACCCGCGGGTGCAGCCGCACGGCCAGCGACTCCCAGGAGCCCTCGGTCGCCTGCTCCATGGCGGGCTCCGGCCGCGCCCCGGCACTTCCGCTTCCGGCGGGAGGCGGAGCTGGGCTGCCCGCAGGACGCACGCGCGCCGAGGCGCCTGCGCGGGGTCGTGTGCAGCGGCGTCGGCCCCCGTTTTTAAAGAATGGACGCTTCCCGGCGCGGCTGCAGCCGGGGAGCCTGGGAGGTTGGGGCCACCCGCCTGGGGTGGGGACACCCCGTTCCTTTGCAGTGGCGCCACATTCTCTCTGCTTGCAAATAAATAAATGTGTTTAGGTTTGCCTTTTCCAAACATCCACATCTTGATCATTTTCACCTCAGAACGAGAGGGAGGTCAGAGACTGAGGTCCACCCTTCCAGACCTGGTGGGCCGTAATTTGCCCCACCTGACTCAAGGATTCACCGAATTTTTCACTCACCTCAGCACTAGTCTAGGAATCAAACTGACAAAATCGTCTTCTCGTTTCCTGGGTTTTTTGTTTCGGTTTTTCGAGATAGGGTGTCGCTCTAAACCAGACGGACCTGGAATTCACTGTGTAGTCTCAAGGTGGCCTTGAACTCGCTACAATCCTACCTCTGCCTCCTGAATGCTGGGACTAAAGGCATGGACCACCACACCCGGTCCCAATATTAATAATTTAGCGACGGAGCCAAGTTCTATTCCCAGTACTCATGTAAAGCCAGATGCACAAGATGACACATGCATTAGGTTTGTTTGCAGGGGCTGGAGGCCAGGCCCTGGTGGGCCTATTGTCTCTGCTTATAAAATTTTTTAATTGGGGCTGGAGAGATGGTCCAGTGGTTAAGGGGCTTACCTGCTCCCAGGTTTGATTCCCCAGTACCCATGTAAAGACAGATCTACAGGCACATGCATCTGGAGTTTGTTTGCCGTGGCTAGAGGCATTAGGGTGGCTAGTCTCTTTGCTTACAAATATTTTAAAATTTCTGTGGAATTTACTGGGTGAAGGACCAAGGTAATACTGTATTAGAAGTTTCCAAGTATTTAATTTAGTCCCAGCAGAGGTAGGAAGATCACTGTGAGTTTGATGCCACCCTGAGACTATATAGTGAATTCCAGGTCAGCCTGGGCTAGAGCAAGACCCTACCTCGAAAATGAAAAGAAAAAAAAAAAAAATCAAAACATTGACCCAAAGAAACCACACGACTCTCATCTTCTCTGCTTGGAAAAAAAAAAATTTAAAGCCGGATGCAGAGGCGCATTCATCTGCAGTTGGTTTGCAGACAAGAGGCTCTGGCTTATCTATCCTCTCTCCTTCTGCTTGCAATCATTTTATTTTTTTCAGCCCGGTGTGGAGCAACACACCTTTAATCACAGCACCCAGACGACAAGAGTTAGGAGAATTACTGAGTTTGAGGCTAGCCTGGGACTACAGGGTGGTTCTAGGTCACCCTAGGCTACAGTGAAACTACCTAGAAATTTTTAATATTTGAGAAAACCAGAGAAAGCAGGCCAGGGCTTCTTGCATTGCAGACACATGCTTTACACGGGTGCTGGTGATGAACCCAAGCCGGCAGGTTTTACAAGCACATTTTACCACTGAATCATCTCTCTAGTCCCCCACCTAATTTTTGTAGTTTTTAAATTTTATTTTACTTATATACAAGCAGAAAGAGACAGAGAAAGACACAGAGAGTAAGCACACCAGGGTCTCTTGACACTACAAAGGAACTCCAGATGCATGTGACACTGCACATCTGGCTTTCTTTGGGAACTGGGAAACTGAACCCTGGCCATTACACTTTGCCAGCAGGCATCTTAACCGCTGAGCCATCTCTCCAGCCCCTCCACCAAATACTTTTAAATGACCTTTGTAACAAGTGTAATTATTCCTAAAGCATAGTCATGTCTCATTTCAAATACAAATTGGCACTCAAGAAACCTAAGTTAGTTAAATTAATATTAAACACAAAATACTGTTTTAAAAAGAAATGTTTTATTTACTGAACCTGGGGCATATTGGATACACACCAATTTTAAATTTACATCTTTTAATTCAATTCTGAAGTGTTTTCACACACACACACACACACACACACACACACACACACTTGGCATGCAACAGTTGTCCTATGGTGAAAGAATCACCTATCAATAAACTGTTGCAAGTATTTTCACCCAAGGCTGTAAATTGTCCTGAACATGAAAAGTTGTAACAAATTTAAATTAATTCTTAAAAACTTGTTGCTTGTAGTTTTCCCCTTACAAGAGCCAAAAACAAATGTACAAGTAACTAATATTCATCAGTCATGACATAATCCTGGATGACTCCCTGCACCAAAGCAGGGCTCCTTTCATTTTAAACCCATCATCAGCAATCAAGACAAAGTCTTTTCATCTTATACAAAACAAAATAGACATGTGCCAAAAAAAAAAAAAAAGAAAGAAAGAAAGAAAAGACAAGACAGACCCAGGAGAAAGCAAATAAAAACCCTCGTGCTGACACTGATGTTCAGTGCCCTGCATAAAGTGGCCAGAGGCCACTGACCAAAAATGAAATAGTGGCTGTATATCACTGCAAGGAAGTCCAAAAGACTTTACCCTCTGGCATTAGGAATCCAGATCTTTCCAAATGCATGAATGCATCCATCCTTCCTAGTGCCAAGAGTGACAAGGGGGATGTGCCAGCGCAGAAAGAACAGCTCATTTCCAGAAACACCCAGAAAGTAGGCTATAACAGAGGTTAGACATTAGCTGCTTGTTTCATCAATTTAGTAGAGGTGATTCTATGCTCAGGTTCAACATAAAACTTTAGGGAGAAATTGTGTTGGGGTGAGTCTCGTGTTGAAAGCATATAAAAGCCTGGTAGCATATTCCCAGCCAGGTCATTCGACAGTGGGGCGAGGCAGAAAAGGACAAGATTCAGATTGTTGTTGCAAGTCTTGACAACAAAATGAACGTCCGGTGACTTGAACCACAGGATAAAGGACTCCCAAGAAGGCAGTCACTTATATTGTCAGGCTTTGTGCTGACATCATGAAAAAAACTGTATTTTATTATTAAACCAGAGGAAAAGAAGACATAATAATGACTCTATTCCTAAACTTCATTTATAGTTTTTGAATTCTTGGAAACACTTGTTTAATGGGGGATCAAACAAATAAAAATCAGAGGCCAATCAAATGTCAAATTTTCACTATAATTTTCCTAAAATGGTTTTTCCCCAACAGCTATTAATCACCGAAAAAAAAAAAAAAAAAAAAGCTATGAGTTGAGCACTCATAGCTTTTAAGAAAAATAAAAATGTAGAAACTAAGCATTATTCTGACCAAGGTGTTTGGTAACCAAGTGAATTATGAATTTGGGATCATCAAGAAAAGGCCTTTTAAACAACCCTCCGGACTTCAAAAAATCTCTTCAGGTAGTAGATCTGTCCCAAGGTCATGGCAACTAGAACAAGAGCTTCGAAGAAGGACCAGAGGACCACTCTGCTGTTTGTGTTGTCGTTGACTGTAGAGGACAAACAGAGAAAAGTCAGTCAGCACAAGGCCCAAGCACAAGGGGTCATGAATCATTTCCTAGTCTTTACTGTGTGATTTTCAAATACCAGAGTATGGTCTTCTCAATATACTCAGAAGTGCAGATTTGGCTTTAAAAATGACTTAAAGCTGGACGTAGTGGCACACGCCTTTTAATCCCAGCACTCGGGAGGCAGAGGTAGGAGGATTGCCGTGAGTTCAAGGCCACCCTACATAGTGAATTCCAGGTCAGCCTGGACTAGAGCGAGAACCTACCTCGAAAAACCAAAAATAAATAAATAAGTAAATAAAACAAACTTCAAAGCAATGATAGACTAGCTCCAAGCCAGAAACAAGTTAACCACCACCGGGATCCCTCACCACCCTGAGGGTGAGGAGATGGACAAAGTGGCAGCAGCGTCTACACCCCACCCTGTGGAGGGGCATTTCCATCAGTGACCAGACAGATGGACAGGGCACAAGCTCAAAGAGCGCCAGCTTGTGCTCCTGAGTCCCTTTCCTACCACAACCTCAGAACACTCATGTGCATTACTGCGCTTAGTGAGCTCTGTGCACAAGAACTCAGGAGGATGGAAGACATGAACCAGGTATGTGACTGTACTAAACATGGGATCTGGTCTGAATGCCAGTTTGCCACATCCTGTATCAAATGTGTAAGACTTAAATCCAGGCATGGTGGTGCAGGCCTTTATTTAACCCTAGCACTTGGTGGATAGGCCAGCCTGGGCTAGACTGACCCAACCTCAGGAAACCAAAAGAAGTGTAAGATCTAATGCTCTATCTCTGGCAACCTAACACAAGACTCCCATCACCACTGTTTCCACAGGAAAATACAATCCAAGTTCCTAACTTACAAAGTAGGGAGCCAACTGATCTTCACCTGATGACTTGGCTATATTCATGCTTTGGTGCTTTCTATTCTAATTAGACTAGGCAGGGCTGGTGAGATAGCTCAGCAGTTAAAGGCATTTGTTTCCAAAGCCTGATGACCCAGGTTCAATTCCCCAGTACCCACATAAATCAAGATGGACAAAAATGGTGCGTGCATCAGGAAGTTAGTTTGCAGTGCCAAGAGGCCCTGGTACCCATTCTCTCTCTCTCTCTCTCTCTCTCTCTCTCTCTCTCTCTCTCTCTCTCTCTCTCTCTCTCTCTTTCTCGCTCTTCTCTCCTTTCATTCATAAATAAACAAGTAAATTCTAAATAGGGGCTGGAGAGATGGTTCAGCAGGGGTGGGGGGGTGCTTGCATGCAACTCCTACCTCCTACCCACCAAGTGCTAGGATTAAAGGCCTGAGTTCAATTCCCCTGCACCCACATAGAACCATAGGCACAAAGTGTTACATGAATTTGGAGCTTATTTGCAGTGGCTAGAGGCCCTGGTATGTCCATGCCCATCCCCATCCCATCCCCCAAATCTGTCTGATTTCAAATAAATACAATTTTTAAAAATACTTTCATTTGTTTATCGAGAAAGGAGAGAAAGAAAGAGAGAGAGAGAGAGAGAGAGAGAGAGAGAGAGAGCGCAAGAGTGAGCAAGCACTCCAGGGCCTCCAGGAAATGCAAACAAATTCCAGACACATGTGCCACCTTGTGCATCTGGCTTTATGTGGGCACTGGGGAACCAAACTCAGGTCCTTAGGCTTTAGAGGCAACCTCCTTAACCACTAAGCAATCTCTCCAGCCCTCAAATAAATAATTTTTTTTGAGGTAGGGTCTCGCTCTAGTCCAGGCTGACCTGGAATTCACTATGTAGTCTCAGGCTGGCCTTGAACCACCATGCCTGGAAGCCCTTTCCAATTTTTTTTTTTAATTTTTTTTTTATTTATTCATTTTTAGGCAGGGTGAACTTGAACTCACAGCAATCCTCCTACCTCTGCCTCCCGAGTGCTGGGATTAAAAACGTGTTCTACCACACCCGGCCAAAAAAATAAATCAAAACAAAAATCTAATTAGACTCGGTCTTTCACATTAGGGGGAAAAAAAAGCAACAAATAAAGCAACTTAGCATGAATTTTACAACATTTTCCTTTTCTGCATTAAGAAAACTATTATAATCCTTAGCTGATCAAAATTTTGTTTTTCCAAATTTTCTTCAAGGTTGGGTGTCTCAATCTAGCCCAGGCTGACCTGGAATTCAGTCTCAGGGTGGTGTCAAACTCATAGTAATCCTACTACCTCTGCCTCCCAAGTGCTGGGATTAAAGGCAAGCACCACCACACCTGGCATATTTTTCCAATTTAAAAAAAAATTTTTTTTATGGGCTGGAGAGTTGGCTCAGCGGTTAAGGCACTTGCCTCCAGTGCCTAAGGCCCCGGGTTCAATTCCCCAGGACCCACGTGAGCCAGACCCATAAGGTGGTGGCCCTGGTGCTCTCGCTCGCTCTCTCTCTCTCTCTCTCTCTCATTCTCATTCTCTCTCATCTCTCTGCTTGAAAATGAATAAATAAAAAATAAATGAATAAAAAAAAATATTTATTTATTTATTTGCAAGCAGAGAAACAGAAAAGCGACAGAGATATTCTCATTTTTTTTTCAAGTTTACAGGCTTTATAATAATATAGATAGAACTTACGTGAAGGAAGGCAGAGCTTATGCCCAAGGTGCTAAGAGTGGGCTTGAGAAACCTCTAGATCATATATTTTTTTTTTCCTTTCTTTGGTTTTTCAGGGTAGGGTCAGCGTGGCCTTGAACTCATGGCAATCCTCCTCCTCTTCAGTGCTGTGATTAAAGGCGTGTACCATGCCCGGCTTATATTTTTTAATTTTTTATTTATTTGTAAGAAGGGAAAGGGACACAGAGAGAGAATGGGCACACCCAGGCCTCCAGCTACTGCAAACGAACTCCAGATCTATGTACCGCTTTATACATCTGGTTTGATGTGGGTACTGGGGAATCAAACCTGGGTCATTAAGCTTTGCAGGCAAGTGCCTTAACCACTGAGCAATCTCTCCAGTCCCCCCCCCCCTTTTTTTT